>JAODLL010081390.1:0-15583 GCA_026546735.1 Forbesichthys agassizii | reverse complement strand
GACACACAGTAGAGTGTAATGCCCCTATAGACATACAGTAGAGTGTAATGCCCCTATAGACACACAGTAGAGTGTAAAGCCCCTATAGACATACAGTAGTGTAAAGCCCCTATAGACACACAGTAGAGTGTAATGCCCCCCTATAGACATACAGTAGTGTAATGCCCCTATAGACACACAGTACAGTGGTAATGCCCCCCTATAGACACACAGTACACATGTATAAACAGTGGTGGAGACTCAGCCATGTAACATCTGTCATTTGTCATGATTGTGCTTGCATGTGTATACTAAAGATATTCTACATTCATGGTGCTACTATTCCATGTACGCAGATAGACCACAAACGCAATGCACATAGTGTCGTTATATGCACAGTAAAGACTTATAGATACATCCGCTGACCTTGTTTCCAGTGCACTGGAAGACACGCACGCACGCATGCACACACACACACACACACACACACACACACACACACACAGACATGTGCGCTCACACAGAGAGACAGATTTTGCCATTTTGCCACTCTTTGCCAACCTACAAGACAACTTCGCTAATGGGCAGTCACACAGTGTCCAAACACACACACACACACACACACACACACACACACACACACACACACACACACACACACACACGGATACTCTCACAACTATATTCCCCCTCCCCTCTCTGGCCCAGCTTTCTCTGTTTGGCTGTGATTAATCCTCATTGTCTTCTCAAGGTTATGGACATGCACGCACGCACACACACACGCACACACACACACACGTCTGAGGGACACACACTTGTGTGTGTGTGTGTCTCTATGACAACCGCCGCACCCACCCCTCTCCACCTTTCTCCTTCAAGCCAACACAGCCAATAACTTTGAAAGCCTGGAAGCATATATATCCATTGTGGTGTGTGCGTGCGCGCATGTGCGTGTGCGTGCATGTGTGCATGTGTGCACACGTTTGTGTGATGCGACCTGACACCAAGACGACCAGAAGAAAAAAGACAGGGGATGAATGAATAAATCACTGTTTTCCCAGTGTCAGGGGGGATATGTAACCCCTGAAATAACCCGAGCCATCCATCCTGACACACCAATGGCCATGGCATGTAATGTGTGTAAGCACTACAGGTTATTCCCCCCATTTGACTGATGAACTAATATGGGGCCGGGATGGAGGTAATCGCTGGAGACAAATGAATCTCAAGGTCTTTATGATTGTCGAGGAGGAACAAACTGTTATACTCACTTGTCTCCTTGTCTGCAAACGTATTTAACCTTACCCATATGGAAAACAAACTATAAAAGTCAACTACAAAACAGAATGTGTTTCATGCAAAATGCTATACGTTTGATACATATCTCACTATACAGTATTTTAACTATTTGTTTAGTGTACGAGATACAGTATAATGTACTATATAAACATATACAAAACATGGGTACTAAACTGGCATATGCACATTTAATGTTGTATGTAATACCTACGAAAGTAATTCCATTTTGTGGCTTTTTATATTTGGCATATAAGTTATTGAATTGCCACCGTGCATACAATGTTGTCACACATCTCGATGGTTGCCTGTCTCATCAGAGATCCTGCCATCTTGTATATTTTCCAGGAGATGCAGGTAGAGGAGCTCACCGCCGTCCGACAGACATTACAAGCCGACTTGGAGACATCCATCCGCCGCATCGTAGATCTGCAGGCCGCCCTGGAAGAAGTGGAATCCAGCGACGAGAGTGACACTGAAAGGTAACATGCCTTCAAGTCAGTGTCTCCAATGTCTTTCGTGTACACGTTTTACAAGTTTGTATGTAATCTCTTGTTTTTTTACCACTTCAATCCAGCACTCACACGGCTGTGGAGTCCTTTACTCGCAAAAAGGATCTGTAAGAGCTCTCTTATACGAATGGGTTTGAGTTGTTTGGGCTTTGTCGTTGCCTGTATGTGGCTGGGAGCAGTACAGCCTGTGAACTTGGTGTTATCAACATAGCATCGTAGCCCACAGAGGGCCAGGAATCAGTGGGCTGAGTGCATGGCAACTAACTCTCACGTGGTGCCCTGTAAGGCCTCTTTTGCTCTCATCAATGCTAGGGCTGTGCAATTAATCACATTTTAATCGGGATTTCAATTTCGGCTCTTAACAATTACAATGTTAAGAGCCGAAATTGAAATCCCGAATAAAATGTGATTAATTAAACTAAGTGATAAATTAAACGATATAATCGACACATTACTTTTTGCAAGTTCATCATTATTTTGTCTTGTTCTGAATGATAGGCGTACTTGCACTTTCACCCCTGGCAGGGTTAAAGTGAAAGTAGTATTACAGTTTTTAAGTGCGGTAAATGCAACATCTTTCTAAAGCCAGCGAGCGAGAAATTGTGTTTAAGAATCGTGATTTTAATATGGACCATAATAATCATGATTATTATTTTTTCCATAATCGAGCAGCCTTAATCATTGTGGATACAAGCAGTACTATAACCAAATATGTATAAACATCTTCTCACTCATTGTACCTACTAATTCATCCATTACATTTCTCCTTTACAAGCATTGGCCATTCCCCGTCTTGTCTTTAAAGGTTATCTTGTGCTTATCTGTGTAGCTCACAGCAACGGAAACGTGTGGCCTGTGTGTGCTGCCTCAGCCATAGCCATAAATGACTTGTCTTGTCTTCAGAGGTTTACGAGCTAATTCTACTTTAGCGCTTCCGTTCAGTGTTGGCGTGACAGTACGCCCTTCATCCTGGCAACGTGCATAACTTGCCCTCTTGTTCCCTGACATGACAGTGACTCAATATCCAGCGCGGGCTCTCTTGGGACCGAGGATGTCGGAGAGGGAATCCGTCATTGGCTGGGAGTGTCGACAGGGGGTTCACGGAGTGGGGCTTCCTACAGCGGCAGTAGCATTGTCAGCCAGACGGGGCGCCAGTCTGTTGCTGACAGCGTGAGCACATACAGTTTCCGGTAAGGCCTGTATTGTTTACTGTACCCAAGAGCTGTCCTATTCATGTTCACCTAATATTGAGGACTGTTTACCTACCGTATATCAAAAGGCAGAAATTATTATATTAATACACGTGTTTTGAAACTGATACAAGATTTATGTTTTTAGGGTGTTATTATATTAACATTCTACTGAATGGTTATTATGTTTTATTTACTATTTATATATGTACTGTATGTATAATTAAAGCACATTTATTTGACTTTCTACCACTATATGTCCAATGCACAATGGGCCATATACAGTATATATATATATATATATATACTGTACATACATTCAAATATCATATAGTATCTTTAAATATGAGTCACAGACACAGATGATGTCACTTCCTGTCCCCTGTAAGGTCATGTGTGGACCCTGACGATGAAGGCTCTGAGCCGGGCGGGGTGGGGCCAGGAGGTAGGGGGCGTGCCCCCTCTTCTTCGGCCCTGTCGGAGCTGCTGGCCGGGCTGCGTAAGCGGCGGGGTGTTGCCGGGGGCGACCCGGGGGAAGGCACGGCGGGCAGCGCTGTCTCCCTGCCCATCTACCAGACCACAGGAGCGTCCACCCTGAGACGTAGGGCATCTGCCCTCTCTCTCGGGGGCCCTGAAGAGCCCCGGAGCATCCTCAAGCCCCCGTCCCCTCTCCTCTCCCGGGCGGCCAGCGCGCTCTCGCTGGGTGGTGGCGACGCCCCCAAGCTCTCTCGCTTCAACGGGAGCGACGCGCTCCCCGCCCTCCCCCGCCTGTCCTCCCTCGGCTCCCCCGGGACGCCCCGCCACCAGCCCCCCGCCCGGCCCATTCCCGAGGAGGACTGGGAGGAGCCGGGACGTGCCCAGCTGATCTCACAGCCGCTGGTGTTCCAGAACCGGCGGCTGGCGGCGGGGGACCGCGGCGGAGGCCGCGATGTCTCCGACGCCGCCTCCGATATCCTGCCGGCCATCCGCCGAGCACAGTCCGCCAACAGCCTGGCCGGCTCGCTGCGAGGCGGGGCTGGGGGCCGCAGGGCGCTGAGCGTGCACTTTGGAGAGCTGCCGCCCTCCAGTCGCAGCAGGAAGGGCTCGGAGACGGAGTCGTCCAGCTCGGGGGGCAGCTCCCAGGGAGGGGGTGCCAGGCGGAGGGCCGGGGCGCCACAGGGAGAGAGACTTGAGGCGGAGGGCAGCGAGGGCGAAGACGTGGCCTCCGTCATGAAGAAATACCTGAAGAAGGAGGTGGACTGAAGCCACGCACACACTCACACACACACACACTAAAGGCTAATTACACTTCTGGTAATCCAAACTAAATAAACACATTGATAATGTGAACCTGCTGGAGATCAACACACTCAGTCCAAAGCAATCAATCAGACTGTATATTCAATTAAGCACTGTTTGTATATTAATAAAAGATGATATGGTGGAATCACACTTGCTTTGCAAATTGTCTGTCAACTCGTAAACAAACGGCATGCCTGTATGCGCATGGATACACAGCATACGTTTCCACGTGTTTGTTTAGTGTTACCTATTTAAATGATGCAAACATCACAAAATGTAATATTTGAAAGGTATCCAGGGGATGGTTAACATTAGCTGTCTCTCCAGAGATTTTCCAGAGTATTTGTGTGCATAGTTACGTGTCTGTATGGTTTGGACTGGACTGTCACAGCTGTGCACAGGCATTGAGACCTATATTAGATCTTGGTCTGACTCACAATTCAGCTAAAGATAGAAAAATCTCTGTACAACCATCTGTAAAAGGCATGCGCCATAAAATCTGATACAGTACCATAATAACTACAACCAATGAAGGAAACCAAATACAGCACTAATATTTGATCTCCCCTTTCTCATTTAAAAAATATATTTATTAGCATAGCAACAGTGAACCTTTTATCAACATTGAAATGATCAGACAGCTGACTGCAGCGCGTCGAATGCTGTGACTGTGGGGGTTTGCTATTGTGTTTGAAAATGGAAATAGCGGCTGTGCTGTAGCAGTTACCTAAACAGTGGGGGGTGAGGGGGTGCGAGAACAAAACACAACAGACGTTACAGAATGCTGAAGGCCTAAACAGCATTGCCGCTGGGGAGAAAAAGCAAAGGTGGGGAAGGGGGTTTATACACAGTTCGTGTCGGGAGGAACAATGCAAACCGTCTATTCACCCACTTATCCCCCGTTCTCTATCCAGGCCACGGTCTACAGTGCTAGCTCTGGGGCTTTCCTCAAGCTTTCAAGCGGACCGATCAGGCTAACACTGAAAAGCCACAGATATCTCATCAGAACAAGGCTTTCCAAGCCCATGGCTGTAGTCCAACCCTGAGTGATTCAAACCATCGCCAGGGAAACACCGTATTCTTGTTCTCCGGGCAGAGGATCGCTCACATGCAGCCAGGAGACTTCATTAGTGAGCAGCCTGTGTTGTACGCATGCCTGCAGTGGATGGGTGAATGTACTATACTGCTGCTGCGTTACCTTGCTTTTGTGAAGGCATAGACAGAGGGGTGCTGTCCATGGTCCTGAAACCATTTTCTCTGTGATCCCTGGACCTCTTTGAGCCCTTACCTTTCACTTCAATGGCTGGGTCTTAAAAGTCACAAATATGTGTACTATTAGCTATTCTCTGAACTACTAAGGCATGGAGGTTAATATATACACATTGTGCCTGCAGGCAGAATGTCCCTGGTGAGTAGCTATCTATGACACACTTCATATCATTTATCATAGGAGATGTTAACAAGCAAATCCAGACACGTCAACAATCTATTGCTTGCCTAAGAATAGAACGGCCTATTATTCTGAACTGTCTCACTAACATGACATAACAATTACACAATAATATGTACTTTATGGTGGTTATGGTGGCTACAGACGCTGCATCACATTTGGAAATGCACAATATAGATATTATTATTGAGTAAATATTTTCTGTTTTCAAAAACATGTCAGAAAGTAGAATGTGCATTCTAGTCTCTGACTAGCTAGCATGTCCACTTACTTATTGATTAGTTAGTTACTTAGTAATTAGTACATTTACATATTTAGATAGCTGCATGTTTGTTTGTTTGTGAGAAAAACAATAGAGAAGAATGTAACAAGGATACAAATAATTCCTTGTGACTGTGTGTGTGTATCATGGTGTGATTTAATCTGTATTCCTTACATGATTAAGAATATTAGGCATGTGAACAGCTGAACTAATCCAAGTCTCATTACCTCCCAGAGAACAGCTCTGCTGTACAACAAGATCAGGAACACAGGGTCTAATTTCACTCAATAGAATTGACCTGGAAGCCCAAAATAAAACGACACACTACAGTACAAAATCACTGTTTTAGCTCATATTATTAATGCGTGTATCTATGAATGTATGTTTGTATATACTGTATGTATACAGTATAGCATGGACAGAGAGTTGAACACAGTAACTTCAATCAGTCTCTGAGGCTGTAGGCTATATACTGCAGCCAAATGTGGCTGGTTGGGGAATCTTACAATAGGAACAGTATAGAGATACAAAATACTCTAAATATCCACTGCCTCAGGGTCTGAACATATATCATAGCTAACACTGGGTGGAGTAGTGTCTGTGGTTTGGCACATGAAAACATAACAAAAATGACTGCATTGTGATTTGTGCAATAGCAAATATGCTTTTCTAAGTTTGAATCCTTGTGTTTAGTTTTTCGCTAAACAAAGGCACAACCAAAGGGCTGCTTGTAACCTGAGGTATAGCCTGTGAATATGAGTGGTCTCTGTCACACATTAGCGTCCAAGCACGTTCTATTGTTTGTTGTCTCAGATGGACTTCTGGAGAGAGCGGCATAACACACACTCACCGGGAGCCGGAGATCTCTATGACTGATGTTGGCAGAATATCAGGAGATAAAGAAGATTGGATTTTTAGAGAAGGAGATGGAGCGAGAACGACAACCGTGGAAGACAAGTAAAAGCAGAGGAGGGCTAATCTGATCCGTAATAAAAAAGACGATACCGCTTCTGCTCTGGTGTGTCCTCTAACGGTTGTTATTCGGACAAACCGTATTTCTATGATCTGTAGGCAACTTCACACAGAGGACCGCCCGCTGTGACATGGAGGATAAACTGAAGGAGGTCATATTATGATCAGCTAAACAGATAATTAGTAGCCCTTAACAAACACAACAGGCATCCTAAATAATAGGAAAGGCCATGTTACAATGAATAGTGATATAATATTGAAAAATGTTGACATAAGCACAGTAGCCTATTAGCCTATAAGGCCCTATGACTACAGCCCCATAAAGGGAAAAGGGATAATCATCAATAAACAAACCAAACACCCAATGTTGGTTTTTGTGCATTAGCAGGCTATCCTGATATTCATAAGTCACTTTACACTAAATCATCTTGTCCTTCACTTGTTCACCGTGGAGACAGACACTACAGACGCAGAGAGACAGATGTTGTGTTTAATAAGCTCCATAGCCTACATGCGCTACTTACCGCAAACTACTTCAGAAAACCACCGCTAAGCACGCATCGTTTCTCAGTCTGTTCTGGACATTGTGCATGCTCCGTGGCTCTGTCTTAAAGAGGTATGTGCTTGTTACTGGGTTGACTCCACAGTTGCTGCTAACTCCTCGGGTGCACTAGATTTCTGCAGTGAAATACAGTTACTTACAAGATTACCAGGCCAGGATGAGATGGGTTATAAGTCACTTCCCTCCCATACACACGCACACACACACAAACACAGCCACTAAATCTGTTCAACATCCCACCAAGCTGAGCTTTGTTCTTGATCGCTTCTCTCTCTCTCTCTCTCTCTCTCTCTCTCTCTCTCTCTCTCTCTCTCTCTCTCTCTCTCTCTTCCTTCACATCTGTTTCTCCCTCCTTCCCTCCACTTATGTAATTCTAATTTCCTTTAATACAATTGTTTGTTTGGGCCTACAGCCTGAACCCTAAAAAGTCCTTTGACTGTCATTAACATCGGGTCAGTATTCAGTTAGACCGCGCGAGTTAGTGTGTGTGTGCGTGTGTGTGCGTGTAGATGTGTGTGTGTGTGTGTGTGTGTGTGTGTGTGTGTGTGTGTGAGAGAGAGAGAGAGAGAGAGAGAGAGAGAGAGTAACAGAAAGAGAACGCAAAGGGGGCACAGTGATGCTCATTGCGGAGTTCAGCCGAGGGGAGAGAGCATCGAGATGCACTGACACGCTGAACACACACTGATCCACACACAAGACATCGCCCGGCTCAGAGGAAGCCAGTCTCCACTGCAGTGCCACCAGCGTTGGTCAGATCGCAGTGATACACTCTGTTCTCGATAACGTTTCTCCTTCGTATTATTATTTCCCAATTAAAACCTGTCTTGGTCCGGTGTAATCGACATGCCATCGGCCGCTTGCTCTGGCGGGTGGCGAATCCGGAACACCTTACCTACTGTGATTTGGATCGGGCTGATGTGGATCAGCGTCGCGGGGGAAGCACAAGGTACGCTGTCATGACTTTTAGTCACCTTCTAACGTCTTTCGATACGGTTTGGACAGTAGGGACAGTAGGCTATGGAGACTATGTCTGTCTGTCTAAATCGTTGGATTTGTACAAATGTGGTTTAAAAAACATTTTTCCTTTGGCATTTAGCCAAGCAGAATGGCCACGATGTAATAGCTGAATTGTTTTCCCGATAACATTTACTGTTTATGGAATGCATTAGCAGAATAATTTATTCAGCCCATATAGGCTACCAGGAAAACAACATATAAAGTCCAGAAAATTCAAAGCCGTGTGTTTGTTGATAGGGTAGCCCATTTGAATTCAAGGATGCATAAATGCAGAATGGATCTGTCAACAATAAAGATGAACACAGGAGGGTCGTTTTCTTTATCACATTTTATCTTTCTTTTGTTCTTTTATCCGCTAAATAAAATAAGAAGACAATGTTGCATGGTTCGTGTATGTAGATGATGTTCAGGCAGGGCGCTTGAAAAACTTAAAATGCATTGCACGTAAATAGTCTATAATATAGCATAAGTTTTTCGCACCCATTTAGCCTATATGCCATACAAACATACTAATTTAATAACAAAATAAAATAAAAAACATGTTATTTTGTTTGTCTCTGAGTAAAATTGGAGCGAGAGGGGGATCCCCTATTGATCCGGACTTTTGCTGCAAAGCTGCATTGTGTATTGGGGTCTTTATATATGCTTGTTAGAAAAATATCTCTCCAGAGAATGGTGTGCCATCGATTGAAGTATTGAACCTTTTATTCGTGGTCTTCTACGGGAAGCATCCATCACTCGGGAAGTTCAACCGCAGACGAATTTGTTAACACGTGCTAGTGATGAGTTGGCGTTTTGTAAATCTACCGTCGCTGTTTGCTTCCGAGAGCTGCACAATGAATGACCCATTATGTCGATTTCTCCCGCTGGTTGCAGACACTGGCGTGCACGCACACACACACACACGCGCACACCCACATCCATATCAATCCACGTCAATCCTCTCGGTATAGGATAATCCTTGTCGCTCCCCAGACTTGTTTATCATACACACTCACACGCACACACACACACGCACGCACACTCACACATAAGGCTATGGTGTATTGCAGGCTAATGTAACATGGGGTCTCACTGTTGGTGGCCCTGTTTAATGTGCTATCCCAGCAGCATCAGGCCTTCTCTAATGCCCGTTTGAGTGTTTGAGCTACAACATGTCAACTATGTCTGCGAGTGTGTGTGCGCGTCTGTTCAGACAACAACGCATCAAGGACCAACCTGATTTCATGATGGTCGTTTCACACTGTTAAATAGATGGGGTTAGCGAGGAGGGGGGCATGCTCTAATTTCTCCGGGTGTGACAGTTAATAGCCTACCAGAGAAACAGATTCACGAGCTCCAGCTGTGAAGCACGCCAAACTGATGTTGGTAAATCGCATAGGCCTTGTGCATTCTCAATAAGGAACATTTGTTGGCCGTTGTTCATTTTAAATGTGTTTCGTAATGTTTCGTTTCTCAGTTCTTTCGTTCCGTGGCCAGGCGTACACGTCAGGTTGCCAGGTTGTGTGTTCATCGAGCGCAGCGAAACTCCTTCAGCCGCAATTCGTCTTTCTCCCTTCATCTCGTCAACATTTTCTCCCGTCTCTTCGGCCTTCAACCCGACCCTGTTTCCTCGTATTGTGTTCGAGAGTAAATGAAAGAGGACGTTGTGTGTGGTGAATGAAAAGGCCTAACCCGGGGGTCGTGGTCTATCCATTATAAAAGTGAAACGAAACGAAAATAATTTCATTTTTTGTTTGTTTAGTCTGTATGTTTAACATGGAACTGTGGCCGTGTTAAAGTTTGTTTGGCATTATGTAGGCTTACTCACCCTAAAACAAAAAAGCAAATCTAAGCATAAACATATAGAGGTGGGTGGCACAATGACAGCGGAAACGTGCAAATGAGCGGCCACTAGAATAACGAAGAGGCAGGGAACAGGCTGACGTAAGTATGCACATAATAGAGAAAGTTGAAACACCATCTTTTTCTGCGTGTAGTCTAACGAGCACAGCAGCAGCCTAGCGCGCATGGGCTTAGACGGCTTTACCTTTCTTTTTTTAGGAGAGCAGCCCAGAATATGAGCCCTTATATGATGTTATTACCCAGACCAAGTCTCTTCTCAGTCAACCAATTGCTTTGTCTCCTGATGAATGTCAAGACTGATGGCTGCTTCCAAAACATAAAACCCCGAGGCTATGCTTCTCTTCCCCACTGTTTTAATTTTTTTAACAGCCGTGGTGCCTTACTTTATTTCTCTCTCTATCTTTTTGATGTGTGGTTTTGATGAGGCTCGTCTTTTTGCCTGCACGTGAATGAACACAATGTGCAACCCTATTGCTCCCAGCATGCCTCAGTTAGGACCCAAATTGAGAAATTTGAGATACCATTTTGCCCTCTGAGAATGGCATATATAGTCAGAGACGGCAACAGCCAGTGAATAATCTATAATGTTTCTGATGGAAAGATCCCCTGTTTATATCATAAAAATGCAGGGTAATGATTTATGTTTGTCTTCTGATGCAATTAAGAACAGACTAGCTACCGGTAATGTGTTTATTTTAACCATAAAACAGCTTGGAAGCATTACAAGATTTCAAAAGAGTTTCCGTTCCTATCCAAGGTGTCTTTTTGACAAGGCAGATGTGACCACTGGCCACAACGTACATCTTTGTGTTCTAGGAGCAGCAGTTGTCCTTCTTTGTGCAACTTGTCTAATGCTTGGTCTCTCAGAGCCAGCCACCCTTCACCTATGTAAAGTTTGGGACACAGTGCTGGTTAGCTGAGTCAATACCCGTCTGCAATGACCAAGTAGGACGCCAGCTTTCTGTGCATGTTGAAAACATTTTCTGATATTTCTAGTCAGCCCTGGCTCCGTAAACAGTAACATAAACAAAGTGGCGAACACCGCTCGTATCAACAAAGCCATAGTAGCCTACTACGCTTTGCTTCACAATGCATTTCGACGTGTGGGGCGCCGCGGAGGACCGCAGAGCGATACTTTGATTTGAAGTTAGAAAGAATGACTGACCCGGCCTTAATGTGAAGCCTAACTGCATGCGTGTCTCTCCTAAACCATAGTCAACACCGCACTTTCTGTGTCAGGTCACCATACATTTAATCCACGCATCCACGCATCCAAGTGTGGTGGAAATTCTGTTGCATAAAGACTCTCAGTGGAGCCGTAAGTTGTGGTGTATTTATCTTTGCAAAGAGACAAACACATGAGCAAGCTGCATCACATTGAAGGTAACTAGTCTACCAGACACTCTCCCATGTGCAGGCAAGCTCCTTAAACCCTAGGTTGTGTTTAGGCAACAGGGTGGACGCATGCTGACCAAGCTATACGTTAGTCTCAATTTCCCCCATGGGGGGTCTGCATGCTATAGCTGACAGCACCATTAATCCATCACTGCTGACAGGCAAAAAACATTCTTCAATATGCCTTCAAACATTACACATTTATTATGAACGTTATAGGATATGCTTATAAAACATCAATATGAATATTTACCATTACACCAGTTAATAACAGCTTATGTTTGGAAACATATGTGTGAGGGTATATAGAAGGGCATAGTGAAGGTCACAAGCCCAGGAGTTCAGCAGGGAGATGGGTAGAGAGAAGTGTGTGGGAGGGGCACAATGTGAACCCCAACAAGGAAGTATCCCTCTCACGTTTAGAGTTTCATTTAATTAACGTAGACCACAATCATACATATTGTGAGGTGTGTGTGTGAGTGTGTGAGGTCATGAATGGACTATGATTGTTTTTGGAAAACTAGATAATTTTGAGCTGAGAAAGTGACCCCTGACACATTCATCATGTATTCAGCTGTAGTCAAAACTAACTGCCATAAAAACATCACAACTGAAGCGGAGCGTTTTAGCTAGTTAATATTTCAGTTCCCATTTGCTTCAAAGCTAAGCTCCGCTCGCCCCTGTCTGCCTTTGATATGGGAGCCCGACTGAAGTGTTGACTCACTTGACAAACCACGTCAGCTCGTGTGATAATCCGGCGCGCACACCGTTTAGAGCAGCGCTGATAGCTACGCCTGTCATAACGTTGTGTCAGACTATTTGTCTTGCTTATATCTCCTCTGGAATGGGTCGGTGGGAAGGTAGGAGTGACACAGCGAAAGATAGAAGATTGTGTGGAACTACCTGGGCCATGAAGGGATTGGGTATGTAACATTCACTTCCAATATAGGCATATTGTTCAGTCACCTTCTGATCCAAACAAAAACATGTCTTTCTTCAATTCCATTGGGTGCTCTCTCAGAAGCTTCCCCTCCCACACATTGTAAACGCATTGCCAAGGCTAGGATAGTGTTGTGTGGTGCGATCTGCACCACTTGGTTTGTGTTCCCATTTAGAGAGCCAGGGCTGTAGAAACACCAGATTATTATTTTTAGTGTGCGCACACAGAACATTTGCTGCATTTTGCCAAAAAACATATTAGTTTACAATCCCTGCCTCCAACTTTAAATCTAATAGGATTATAGCAGCAGTTTGTTGGCCCACCTTTTCACATCACAATGGATTTACACAAAATTAAAAAATCACAGCTTAACGTAGCGGCCAATAGTATATATATGGCTTTAAAAATCTATGCAAAGGATTAACCAATTGGCATTGCACAGCGCTTCACAGTCATTTTGCCGTAGCTTATGAGGCTTTGCTCAAAGGAACTATTTTTGTGTAACATGGCACTCCTAAGCGGCACTCTATTTGTTGGCCCTCAGCCACTGGAGCTGTTTGATCATTCATGTCTAAAGGTCTGCATTGAGCACATTGATATATTGAAGGTTAGGTCTGGGAGAGATATAAGAGTCTATCCTGTATTGTACATATCATAGATAGTTCATTAAGAGCTATAGCACATACTTACTAGTTTGTGATAGTTAGCTCCTGCTGACAAATGTAGCCCACTTTTTCAAGTTTGTGTCTGCTAAATGTAAATGTAGTCATTTAAAGTTTGTAATGATTAAATGTTTTTTTTTTGTTAGTTCAAATGAAATATACAGAATATGTTCTGTATACTGACAGTACTTGTCAATTAAGTTAATTATTTTTTGAACATATTGATATTTTGAAGGTCAGGGCTGGCAGATGAGCTAAGAGTCTTTATTGTATTGTCATTATTTTACACATAGATAGTAAGAGTACAGTTTACTTGTAGTAAACTGGGAAACATACATTTTGTATTTTAGTGACCTTTACAATTATCTAAACGTTAAACATAAAGCAATACTAGAGTAAGTAAATCCTCACAAGCCTTCCACATTATGGATATAGTGATATGTTTGTGTTCTTTCTGCTGTTAACTTTCATTATCTTCTGCCCAGGCAGTGGATTAATACAAATAATGTTGTCTTTCATTCATAAAAGATAAGTTGCCTGCTGCCCTTTACACGGTTCACAGTGAGTTTCATGGGAACACTGACACAAACTCCATTCACAATTGATATCACAGTATATCTGTGATATACCCATCATGTGCTCAAATGCACATACACTTATGGATAATGAGGCCCCATGTGGAATAATAAAGGAAAACTGTGTAGGACTGCCATACAGTGATATTCGAAAAATGTATCAAAATGGACAGATGTGCAAATCAAGTAGTTAGCCATATTACCCGAAACACTGATATGAAAGATATATTCAGATTCTACACGGCAGATAATAATGTATTATTATTATTTCTGTAGTGTTGATATGTAATGTTTTGACACAAAACTTGGTCTCAAAACTCTTAATGTTTATGCTTTAATAGGCTTTATCACATTAATTTTAATTGGAATTTCATCCGATTCATGAATTCTTTTTTTTGGTTGTTTTTCTGCAGTGGAAACACAGCAGGCTTTTCCTTTGCTGGAATGAGAGTGCTGTTGCTTTCCACCCCCTGCTTTTACTCTCTCTCTCTCTCTCTCTATCTCTCTCTCTCTCCCTCTCTCTCTCTCTCTCTCTCTCACCCCATCCTCCCACAATCCTTCTCTCCCTCTGGTTACTGAAGGCATGTAAGAGTGTGAGTGGAGTTTTAATGACTTCTTGCTAGCAACAAGCTACAGTAGCTAGTTATTCTGCTGGTTTTGATTGAGTTAGCACAGCGGTTCCCAACCTTTAAAGTCTATTGTGCCCCCACAGTGCTTTCAATATAGCGAAAGTACCGCTTGCCACATGAAACCAGTACTAATTTAGAACATTAAATGTAACCAATCTTTTTATATGGCGTTACACTGGACCCACACACAAGTGCACACATGTGTTTGCAACCAAGATTTGTCTATGA
This sequence comes from Forbesichthys agassizii, assembly GCA_026546735.1. Taxonomy (NCBI): domain Eukaryota; kingdom Metazoa; phylum Chordata; class Actinopteri; order Percopsiformes; family Amblyopsidae; genus Forbesichthys; species Forbesichthys agassizii. Next base: position 788 of record JAODLL010081390.1, on the reverse strand, counting down.
ATCATGTCTGATTCTGTGAACATGTACAACATGCAATTAATGTCTTATAGTTCTATTCCATCGCACATCTCTACTGTTCCAGGCCATCTCACAGGCTCCAACATACACCAAGGACAGAACACTATCACTGTGAGCACTATAGAAACCATGTTGTGCTCAGAAAAAACACATGAGATATATATATCCTTAAATGTTTGTATTTATTTTATTTTTAATTTCTCAGGAGAACTCAGTTGTATTTTTTATCAACCTTTCATTTGGCTTTATTTCTGTTGTTGCTCTATTTTGAAGCAAGGCCCCTTGTGACACAGTAGGGAATTGCATCTAATCCTTTTCTGCATCGGCTGTACTTTAACAGTCAGTATTCGGCTTGGACAATACGTGGTGTAATTCCTGCAGAGGGAAGCTTCAGCAAACATGCATCACAATCCATCAGGGAGACAATTTAGCTCCTCGTCCAACAGGCTTTCGCTTTTATTAATCGTACGTGTTGCCCCAAGGAGAGTCCTGGAGAAATAACGAAACACCCCTGAGGGTAGAGGAGTGTGAAGGAGATGGAGAAAAATAGAGAAATACATGAAATATGGAGGGAGGCACAGCTGGACTGACAGATCACACACAACTATGCGGGTGACAGGAGAGAGAGGGAAATACAGTACAGAATTGTGGCTTACAGTATGAGAGAGAGAGAGAGAGAGAGAGAGAGAGAGAGAGACCACAGATGATGCCATCTGCTCAACTGAGCTGGTCATGCCAGGGTGGTATAGCGCCTGCTTCATGACACCCGC
>JAODLL010081369.1:4386-15583 GCA_026546735.1 Forbesichthys agassizii | reverse complement strand
TCTCTCTCTCTCTCTCTCTCTCTCTCTCTCTCTCTCTCTCTCTCTCTCTCTCTCTCTCTCTCTCTCTCTCTCAAACAGCATGTAAATGTACCTCCTGCATGGAGACTTGCCAGGGCCAAGAATGTGGTACTGCTTCCACTCCATTTTCCAGTCTAAGTGTGCCATCACTGGGTGTGACTGCCGGCCTGCCACAATCGTCTGGCCAGTCTGCAGACAAGCCATGCATGGCGTCCATTACATTCACATTGTTGTGTAACCATGCAGATTGTAGCTAATAAGTCGTACTGTGGCAGCAACGTACTTATCTTGACCCCATCCCATGGGTTAGGGGTTGCCGGTGGCAATGTGGGAACAACGCTTGGGTCAGTGGTCCAGTAACCACGGAAACCCTTCTGCTGATTGACAGCGTTGCTAAGGAAACGGATAACGGCGGTGTTGCCAGTGATGGTGATATTGGGAGGTGGAGCGAAGCCACAGAATCGACCTGTGCGACAGATTGATAGTATTGATAGCAAACCAAGGAAACACTGTTAATTGGATTAGCATGACAACTAACCTTTTGAGACCATGCCGTTCCCATTGAAGATCTCCACGTAGTCCACACACTTGCTCAATGCGCTTACAGCTTGAATCTCAAAGTGTGTGAAGGCTATATGGATGTTTTCGGCCGAGGGAACGGTGACACGCCACGTGCACACTGACTGTGCTGGGTAGTCTTTGGGCCAATTGGGCGAGGTGATGTTCCCATGGCTGCTGCTGAAGTGACCCCCACAAGGAGCTGAGTCAACCGGCAAGAGAAACAGATTTGGTTGGAGGGAGGGAACAATCTAGAAAACACAGAGTTTAGCAGGGAGATAGTGAGATGGGATTAAACAGACATACGTGTGTGTGCGCCCCCCTTACCCTCAGAAGGGTCCACTGCCTTCCAGGTAGCTGTGAAGCCTGTGTCCACTATCCTGTCATTGGAGGAGAAGCTGACGTGAAGCACCTCTCCATCGCTCACCAGCGGCTGAGGTGGAGTGTGGCTACAGTGGGTGCCTGAGATGCATTTAAAACAATTTGCATACACGTTTCAACGGCGTTGTTTATAGTTATTAGATACTATTTAAAGTGGTTCATACTATGGTTTGTGAGTTGAAATCTTTGAATACCACTGATCTACAGGACTCAAAGAAGTGACCAGAATGTATATTTAAATGAAGGCAATAGTATTTATTTGTGTTACACCAGCACACCTGATTAATAATGCATTGATCAGGTGTGCTACATTTAGAATGTAATGCCTGTAGATAAACCTTTTGGAACAATGCTCTCAGTTTCTCTTTTTCTACTGTACTAGACTTCTAAAGCCGATCCCCAGGGTACAACACACCATAATGATAGGCTCCACTTCATTTGCTCATTAGGTTTTCAATTACGTGGATTATCCCCTTTATTTGTTGTAATGCAGGTTATAGACTGGCAACTCACAGTTGTAATAATTTTCTACTACTCATTTTCTGATTTAATTGTACATACCAGAGAGTAACCTGAAAATACACAGTAGACACATCCTCAAAGTTACAGTCAGGGGTTAAACAAAAGTTAAATTCTGCTGTGAAAAACATATTACAGGAGGAGACAGTGTCTACCACATAGTATTCATTTGCAATGGACACATTTACAGATAATCACAGGTCTGTTAATTCACGTGGAAGTGTGTCGGTCAGGAACACAATATACTGTGTAACACCTTGCAAATGAATGATTATAAATGGAGGAAAAGGAAAGCAAATAAAGTCATACACACACACACACACTTCCCCCCACACGCACACAAACCATACCAGACACAAGCACGCTGACACATGACATGTCGTACACTAGGCCGTACCTAGACTGCTCGTTTTATCCATGAGGCTGACTTTGTCGTTCATGCACAGCTGACTCTCCTCCAGGGACAAGTTGTGGAAAACAAGGTGGACCAGTTTGCCTGGCGGCACCAGAATGTTCCACTGGCAGCGGGCTTTGTTGCTGTAGGTGTCAGGGTATCCCATGGAGGACAGGCTGCCGTTGATACCAAACAAGTCCTTTTTCCCGCCACAACCAGATGCTGCACACACGGAGAGAGACGAAAGCCTAATTTTGGACAATTTGCGACATGGCAAATGCTTTAAAACATGTGAAGTGAAGGATGCATGCACAGATCAGCATCAACTTCAGAACCGACGGGAATTGTTTGGAACCATACTGTGCTGGTCGTAGATGTCCCTGCGCAAAGCATTCTCGATCCAGCTGAGGTAAGCAGAAGCGCGAGTGAAAACAGAGGGCTTCTTGTTCATAATGCAGCCAATAGGGCCGAAGCTGGTGATACCGTGAACCGCCCAAGGACCACCGGGGCTATCCTGGCACACCAGAGGACCGCCTGAATCACCCTATCAGACAAGATCACGAGATGACCAATGTCAATGTCAATCGCAGGCATTTCTTAAAGCACGGTGTATAAAGAGCGTCCTTCTAATTCACTCGCCTGACAAACCGACTTGAGTTCGTCGGGCAGGGTGTAGCCACAGCAGATCATGGAGGTCTTCACCTGGAACCACCAATAATCTGCCCTCATACAGGTGTCGTAGGGCACAACAGGCAGGGCCACCTGATTAAGAGCCTCGGCAACTGTAGCGTTCAGGGAAGCACCTGGTGAGCAGACAAAACAGATATCTTCACATGGAAGTAAGGCAGAAGCATGTGATACACGTTTAGTCCAACAGAGGGCGTGCAAGCTACCCTAGCACAGACTTGTATTGTATGCTGCGTGGGAACACAACAGTGTTCCGGTCTAAAACGCCAATTAGGCCAGGTGAGTGACTCCTCGATTACTTTGATGTTTAAGAGGAATTATTGATTATGTGGATGGAGGTTTATAGTAAATATACTGTATTAATACATCAGATTACAATGCATGTGTAGGTATTTTAACATTGAACAGCGCAGAACATATACCAGTCTCATCTCCCCAGCCGGTAGCATAGCACTGCTTGCCTCCCGGTAAGATCTCATTCCTTGAGGGAAGGCAGGCATAAGAAACCTCTTGAGCGGGCAGCGCCTCTCCATCTAGCCTGACCAGGGCAATGTCAAACTCCACAGTGGGCACCGTGGGGTACTTAAAGCCCTCATGGCGGTAGATGCCAGACACGTTGAAGCAGCGTTCGCTGGGCTCTGCCAAGGTCAAATTGTGTTTGCCAAGGCACATGCGCCAGCGCTGTAGCTCATCTGCGTAGCTGGGCAGAGAGAAATGGCCGATTAGGCAAAGTGAAACGCCACAATTTACCACAAAAAGATCTGTCTAATGCATAAATAAGGTGTCAGATCGTATTGAATAAAAGGGAATACTCAACATCTGTTACATGCATGACCTATTATAGAGTACATTTGTGGTACCATACACTTGTGAAATGTGTGCTTTATGAAGAATAATATAGGTCACACACACACCAGTAGAGCTCTTTAATATGCACCATACCGCATACAGTACACCTTGTACAAGGCTGTTACAGTGTATCACTGCACAATTCCCACAGTGCATACGTATTTCCCTCTATTGACAGGCCTTGCCTAGTCACACTAGATGAGGCTGTGGACACACCTCGCAAGAACACAACAAGCCATTGCAGTCGAAGTGTAGGTGAAAACGCAGAAACGGTTCAAACAACTGTTCTGCTGCAAATGTGTACTGAACTGAATATCATTGTGCCACAGCACATGAAATGAAGGTATTATCAATGGATAACACCATAATGCCTAGTGTCAAAGATTATTGTTATATAGTAAATAATTGGTATATTGCCCCCACTGCATTTACAACACAATAAAACACTTACTTTATGAAGCAGTGGGCTGCTGTAAGCACCCAGTTCTTATGAATAAGAGTCCCACCGCATGTATGGAAAAATGTTGGCTGTGGGCGACTTGCAGGCCAGATCTAAAACACACGCGCATGCACACATGTGCGCACACACACCCACACATGTGCGCACACACACGCACACAAGCGCTCACACAAATAAAATTGTCATCGTAAAACAGGGCCCGTCAAATTTAGGTTTTTCCAATTGTGTTGTCTGAAACGATCACCAGGAACTGAAATCATTGTTTATATCAAATTTAGCAAAAAGAGTATTAATAAAATATGTGAAACCGTAACAGATTTCCCCCCAGGTGTGACATAATTTCTGGATTATAACGGATTATAACGGAATGATCAGCCTTGAAATCCACTTGGCTTGTCATGTATTACATAACATCAGTTAATTTACAGATGACACAGGAAACACATGTGCCTCAGAAACAATATCCCACAGGCTTTGCTCATCTCATCTGTAACAGGTCTCAGTTATAGCACCAATACAATACAAACACCATGTCACAATGATGATCCTATTAGCTGTGTCTAGGGTGCATCTAGGCTCTCTGTATTGATTCAAAGAGCTCCTCACCTGCATGGACACTTGCCAGGGCCAGGAGTGAGGGTTGGCTGGCTCTCCATTCACAATGCGAGTGTTGATGATGGGAGGAATGGCCGGTTCACCACAGGCGCTGGGCCAATCTAAACCAAAGGTGAAAATTTCTCGCTGACTGAGAGAGTTAGAACTAGGTACCGCTGGCATCGTTGGGCTAGCATTCACATATATCTGTCTCTCTGCCGGTCTGTTCATCTCTCCATGCATGTGCATGTAGGGCAGGGACAGAGGAAAAGGCAGCAGGGTCCATGTATAAAAGTGTACTGGCAGGGCCGGGTCACCTGGGGCCTGTCCCTGGCTGAAGCATGGGAGGCAGTAGCTGGAGGGTAAGTACAGAGCTACGGTATAGGCCACTTGACATTTTGTTCTGAGCACGCCAACTCACAATGCTCTACCGCACATCTTGGCAGAGCGAGAAGAGTGAATGTGATCACACAAGGGCACACGTCTACACAGCTTGACACGCTTTTCCAAATCATTCTCATGGTAGATGTGATTGACAAGATGACAATAACGCTTTGCTAGTGTTTTTTCTTTGTACAGCACAATAAAAAGCACCGCAGAAATCTATGATGTAAAGATGATGCAAAGACGCATAAGCTCCAAAAATAAATTAACTAAGGGCAATGCATTAGTCTTGGCGTGTTTAGTAACCTGGCACTTGCTTCTAGCTTTGATAGCTTCTTGCTGCCGGCAAAACAGTCATCAGCAATTTTTCCCTATTCAAACATTTGGCAGTAATGATGCTGTGTCTAGCCCACAAACTAGCATATGACATGATCATGCGGTCAGCCTGCTGAATATGCCAAAGTGAATATGCCACTAACATATATTTGAACGAAGAGGCGAGAAGCAATAACGCAGCAGCCATTGGCTATAATTAAGAGTTTTACCATTGCAATGCATTCACTTGTATAGTTCATGGGCACATACAGCACCTATGGGGATGTCATCCCATGGGTTGGGCTGGACTGCAGGTTCAGTGGGAGCAGGCTGACTGGGGTCTGTGGTCCAGTGGGCCCTGAAGCCCTTGGCCTCAGTGAAGAAGTCTGCATGGAAACGCATCACCAGCCTATTACCATTGGTCTTGATGGTAGTAGGTAGTGTAGTTCCACAAAATGGACCTGAAATGAGTTACAAACAACTTAGTATGCATTGAACTTAGTATGCATTGAACATGACTACCGGATACATAGAAACAAAGACTTTTCCAAGATGCTTCAATATCCCAAATAAAAACCTTAAATCCGCTTACCATGCTTTGTCTTCAGCACACCGTCCTTGGCGCTGATGTCGTAAACCAATACGTTGTCATAGCATTTGTGAGTGAAGACGTCTTTGGCTTCTACGTCGAAGTGGGTGAAATCTAGCGTGATGCGTTTCCCAGCAGGCACCACAATATCCCACATGCACTCACTGTTGGCCTTGTAATTCATAGGCCAGTTCTGGGATTTAATCACCCCAATTTCATCCCTGGTAGACAGGCCACAGCCCTGTATCTCTGAAATAGTGTAGGAGAGAGAGTGTGCTATAGTAAGGAAGCTAAAAAAAAAGGCCCGGGCGAGGTTTAAATGCACTGTGTAAGGTAAGGTCATTGAAAATCAGCTAAAGTACCTTAACATTTACCAAGGGAGAGAGTCTTTATGACTGCTAAAGGGCTTTATTTAAAGTCAGTTGAAGAGTGTCACTCTGACCAACTGTGAGCACAGTGCATGCAAAAATGGAGGAGCAATCCACGTTAAAGCTTTCCACCCATTTACCTTATGTAAAGCAAAGAGGGCCTGCCCCACTCATAACTCATAACCTTTTAATGCATTCGATGTATTGTTAATGCTTTTCTTTCATTACACATATACATGTAATGTTGACCTGTCTTGTTCCATACAACATTTCACATCATTGGGCTGGAATTACAAAAGTGCTTGGTTGTGAATTTTGCACCTGAGTCAGTTTCCTGATAATAGTGAGGAAGATAAGAGGTTTGTCTGGTTTTACACACCACCTACCCTGACCTGTGCATTGAAAAAGCCCTCTGCTCAGTGACTTTGCTCTTGTTATTAATAAACAGCTGGCGAATGTTTGTAATGAGCTGATGACTTGCTTTTAGTGATACAGGCCTCACGTGTGTGTGTGTGTGTGTGTGTGTGTGTGTGTGTGCGTGTGTGAGGCCTCGGGCACCTGTGATATCCTCGGGATACACAGACTCCCACTTGGCAGAGAATCCTCGATCAGTGAGGCGGCTGTCCGATTGGAAACTGACCGACATCACATGACTGGCACTGACCAACACTGGGGGCACCATGTATCCACAGTATGTGCCTGGGCAGAATAAATATGATATTATTCTACTTTTCTACTGACCATCATTACATTAAACTTCATCATTAAAGGGATGTCTCTTACAAATCTATTAAACAATAAATTCACATAAATATCATGACATTATAAATGAATGTGCTAAAGAGGACTATGGCATTATTGATTCAGCGGATTGTGGATTATGTGTGGATCATGATTATATTTAATTATTTTAGAGTTGAATGAAGTTTGACTATTTGATTCATTTTGGAAAGACCTTGGACCTCTGTCATGTCTACCAACATGAGATGTATATTTATCCTTTCAGAATTTAACAATGTATTATTCATTATGTTTTTATTATTATTATTATTATTATTTACTAAACATAATTCATTAGTATGTCCCTCCCTCACCTCGCTCACACACACACACACACACACATACACACACACGCACACACGCACACGCACACGCACACACACACACACACACACACACACACACACAAAGCAGCAGATTATATAAATTCCACACTAGTAAAACACAGAGATACTGATCTCTGCATGTTTTATATAGAGAATAAATGTTTGCATCAGCAGTTTGGTATTTAAGAGCTCAGCAGTGACTGAAGCAGTATCAGCCAACTGCAGTTACTGAAGTGAGTAATGATGAAGGGTAATTTACAATTCACCGGCTTCTTCGCAGGGAAGGTTCTAATCAACAGTGTTTAAAGCCTGAGGAAATGAGATGATCCTAAAACGGAGCCCCCAAAGTACCCTCTACCAGCAGGTGCTTTATGTGCATCTTGCACTTCATTGCTGGTGGTGCTGCTGGAAACGATAATGTCTGTTTGTTGAGGGACATGTTTTATCATTCGTTTGGGGTCCCAGAGACCCTGAAATATATTTTGACCTCTTCAATTTAACGTTTGCACGCACATTTCAAAAAGGTGATGAAATATATATTAAATCAACTGATCCAATCCTGTAGATGTGAATAGTTAACTTGTAAATATGCAATACAGAAATCAGCACTCGGGCCAGATCAGGGAATGCCTAGCTCATTCAGACTATTGCTCTCAGATCAACTTTTGTTGAGATTATAGTCGGGAAATCTGTTTGCTTTAATGTTTGCACAGTTGCCGTGCTGGTGGACCAATCAGGGTGGCCCAGTGCGATGACGTTGAAGTCAAGTGTGCATTTCAAAATGGTGGTAGAGCTATACCAAGTAACACCAGTTGGTTAAAGGCTGTCCAATATTTTCAAAATGAACCACAGGTCTCCACCTATTAGCTAAGGCAAAGGCTGTAAACACTTAACACCGTCTACTCTAGACTCTATTCACAAAGTGAATTTTAGCTCTGGTTACACAAGTTTCACACCGAAACAGCATACGTATTTGTAACTCGTTTCAACCAGAAGGGCAAGTCTACTAGACACCAACCCTGTCCTCTTAACACTGAGTCAAAGAATTAGGCTTGACTCACCCAGCATGTTATAGTGATCAGAAACAATCAGCTTATCTTCTTTGCATTGGCCCGCCTCCCCTGTGACTGCCATGTCAGTGATGTGCAGTTTGACCAGGAGGCCCTCAGGCACAGAGATTTTCCAGGAGCAATGCAGATAAGGGGGATATGGTGTCGGGAAACCCAATGAATGAATCACTCCTTTTCGTCCAGACAGTGTTTCGGGATTTCCACAGCCCATCTCAGAAACTGTAGTTCAACAGATAAATGTGAAGGCCATCATACAAGCCGCTTAGAAATACATAAAGTAAATAAAATAATTTGCTTTCTATCCTGTTAATTTTGGTTGCTTTTCAGTCTAGCAAATCTGTTGCAGTGGTAATTGGCCACTGGAGACATGTATGGCCCATCCATCAGCACAGTTGATTCTATGATGAATACACAAACCACCAGGGGACTCTCACCCCTATGTGAGCGCTATGCTATCTATACTTGTATCATATCTGTTTGAACAAGTCACCTGATTAGTGAGTGCTTATGCAAAGGAAAACAGAGAGAGGCTGCATTGTGAAGCCACTTACCAAAAAACACCTGCTTGTAATGATGTGCTTTCCGGGAAGCAGAGAGCGAGATGTTATGATTTACTGTACGCTTATCAAACTGGAAGAGATCCCTTTGTGTCCAGACATAATTAGACAGTGCTGAACCTCACTGATAATGCCTGATTAATTAAAGTATATCTAGAATCACAGGGGTTGTGATTGTTGCTCTTGCACACAAGAAGCAGACCCATGCTGTTGGTGATGTATGCTAATGATCTGATTAGGCATTATTAGTCAATTATCTTAGCTAAAGTCGAAAGGTAAAAAAAGTCAAGGGCATTTAGAAGGTTAGAAAACATACCTGTGGTGTTAGTGGGGCTGGAAGTGGTTGTAGTAGGCACAGGACTGGTGCTAGGCTTGGGTGTGGTGGGTATAACAACAGGTGGCAGGCTGGTCTTTGTGAATGTGGCGCTGAATCCTTTGGCGGTCATTAAGGTGTCGGTTTTGAATCGGACCACCATGGTATTGCTACTGGACTCCAGAGGCTTGGGGAGCTTGTTGCCACAAAGTCTCCCTTGAATGTGCAATATGTCTCTTGTCAATGTATTTCTACTGTTATATTTTGTAATCTTAATAACAAATCCACAGAACAAAAACTTTAGGCATATATGTGAAGGGATTTAAATATGCTGAAAAGCTGAATATGCAACATTTCACAGTACGTTTTATATTAGTATTTCACGTTTTAATGAAAGGGGTGTGTCTCATGTCATAATGTTTGTTGAGTACTAACTTGGGAAGATGTTACATTAATAAAACATGAGATCCATTATTGGTTTAAAGTGGAGAGTATGTATGTGGTCTGTTGTAAAACTAAGTGTTATTATCTTTACGTAAATGTAATACAATACTGCACTAAATTAAAATTTATACAAATAATATTTAATGTAAGAAGCTATATTGAGCAACTATTGGTTTTGACAAATGGACCACAAAGGTTAAACGTTACTTTTGAAAAGCTGTGTCAGCCATTTCTTTGTAAAACAAAACGCAATTTGTTGTGGTATGCCTACCAAGTGTAGCAGAGCCACTTTTGTGGCCATCAATGACCTCAACAAAATCTCCACAGACTTCAGGGACCAGGTCGAAGATGGTGAATGTAAGTCGAACCCTTTCCATTTCAGGAACTGTGATTTTCCACTGACGGAAGATACAGACACATATACAACCACACATTAATATACTGTGTATGAAAATAAGGAATATGTTTATTTGGCTTTAAAGGGACACTATTCTATATGTGTCTGAAATTAACTTGTTATATATCCCAGCGTTACACAAACATTATTGGATTGGTTTGGCTTGATTTGGTTTAAAAACTCCAAAATAACAAGCCCACAGACCAGATTGGAGAGTGGCTTGCATGACTACTCCACCCACTACAGAATTCGTAAGTTCACACTGTTTTAGAACATTTCATTCAGAAAAAATGGACAGCCTATCATTTGTTCCATTATTTAGGTGCACTAAATGTCAAATTGTGAATGCTTTATTGATGGTGCATGCTATTATAGTAAGAGTCAATTAATCAATAATGTGTATCTTGGCTATATAGCATTCTCCTGTCTCTCACGGGTTGCAGCAGCAGACTGCATTTTGACATGAATTATACAACAATCTAACCATTTATTATGCTCTTGTTTGAAGCACAGACACTAAACCAGACAAGCTGGGAAGATACTATAATATACAGAGTAAATAACAACAAAACATTGCAAATCTGGAGGGGTTACATATTCATGTGATGGTTTATTCTTATCTAAAATATGACTTTCAAAAATATAGTTAAATTGATATGTTCTCTATAATTAATTAAATATAAGAATGAATCATACATTGTATATTGTATAATATATATATAAAAATACAAAACTGGATTATCACAAAATATACTTTAAACAGTATATTGATTAAATGTGGAGTAAGCAATACACATCCACCTTCAGTGTCCCCACAAAAGTTTCATCCCCCACATTGGATGCACATGACTAAACCTAGGATAGTGTTATATGGTGCGGTCTGCACCACATTGTTTGATTTCCATTCACAGAGCCAGGGCTGTGTAGAAATACTGAAATTCACACACACACACCAACACACAATGGATAGCTAGTGGACCGTGAGCAGATATTCACTGAATCTCAGTGTATTTGCTTACTGCACATTGAATTCATTCTAACTGACTTTCTGCCACTAGATGTGATATAGCACATTGAATTCATTCTAACTGACTTTATTCCACTAGATGTGATACCTTAGCACATTGAATTCATTCTAACTGACTTTATTCCACTAGATGTGATACCTTAGCACATTGAATTCATTCTAACTGA
>JAODLL010081358.1:0-15585 GCA_026546735.1 Forbesichthys agassizii | reverse complement strand
CGCACCAAAGCAAGCTTTGAAGCAGTGGTTCTATAGGATTGTAGTGCAGGGTTTCGAAGCACGTATCGAAGCTTCAGTTTCACACTGCCATCCCTAGAGTTTTCCATTCATCTTGGAATAGGTGTTTTCCCCAAAGCCCAAGTGAAACCAACAGCATGGACAGTGTCTCTATACTGGATTATGCTGATGAACCTATAGCGTTTAGATAGGGCTAGGGCTGGATATGGGCAAAGACATCACCATATGATATGATATGTAGCACACTACATATCACATACATTGCAATAGGATACATATTGCAAAACTCAAATGTAAATACAAATATTAATAAAAACATGTATTAAAAGATTTCCATTCCAAATAATTCCTTTGCCATTTGCATTGTACACTGTGTCACTGAACACACTAAATTGAAATATAGATGCTCTAACATAAAATAAACTGCATATTAAGTATTCTTAAAGTATATCACACAAAGCATAGGGAAACTTGCCTAGCTCTAAAGTGACATCTACAGGAGCAGAGGGATGAATAAATAATACAATATGTAAATAATAAATAAATAAATATAGATAATATCGAAGGGGCTGGAAATCAGCTGTATTGTTTTTTTTTGTTTTTTTGTAGCACAGTGCTAGTTTAGTGCTAGTCAAAACATACCAGAATACTTGTTCCAACATTGCATCGTATATGCTAAATGATGAGTATTAAGTATTTAATTGATGTTTAAGTGTAAAGTTGCTATGGCAAAAGGGGCAGGATGGTGTAGTGGTCTGGGGGTTCAAACCCTCGGTAAGGATCCTTGATCAAGATGCCTAACCCCATACCCCCCAACTGCTCCCGGTGGTTGGTCGTACCTTGCATAGCAGCTATCATCATCGGTGTAAGAATGGGTGAATGTGAGGCAAAATACTGTAAAGCGCTTTATATAAAAGCGCTATATAAATGCAGTCCATTTACCATAACACTACATTCTTATTTGAAGCGATCTCTCTACAACAAAACATTTATTTAAAAAAAGAAACCCAGCCCTTTCACCCAACTAGAAGGGGGCATCAAGTAATCTTATGGAGCTTCAAAAGAAACATGTCCAGTGTACAGTTTATAACCCAGGGTGTGTGGGTCGCTCCACAGGTTCTCACCCCCTGGCCAAATACGTGGCATCCTTTGACAGCCGGTTCAACAACATCTTCATGGACACGGCCTGGCGGGAGCTGTTCTGCAGGACGGAGCGGCCCAACTCTGGTAGGCCTGAGCTGAGCCGTGGGCTGTTGGAGCTCTGGGTCTCGGGCACAGGGCGGTGGGGTGGCTGAGGTGGGGAGCCCACAGATAGAGGCAGCGGCCTGCTCTGTCTCTAGGTGAATGTTACATGTTGACACACTGCTGTTTCAGCCCTGGATCTGTCTGAAGGAGTGCCCCCATCCCAACCCTGAGCCCACTGCCCATGTCATCAGTGGGATTAATACGCTGTTGAAGTGCACTCACAACCTGGGATGTGTGGTTGAATGTGCTAGGTGTAGAGAAAATAAACGACATACTAGGGCTGCACGATTACGGACAAAATTCTAATCCTGATTATTTTGACTAATATTGAGATCACGATTATTTATCACAATTATTCATTGATTTTATGAACAATGTTTTTTTATTGCACTCACATTATAAACAGACCACGGAAATCACTTCTATCTTGTGCTACATTTATTGACGGTTTGTTATTTATTTGCGGTGTTTCGAACAGGCATCGACTGTCAGCTACACGATCATTATGGGCCATAGATCCACATGCCATGCCTACGCCGCATCTTAGTTAACATGGTCACCCCCTAAACCGTAACACCGGCGCAGACAATTCGAAAGCACACTTTGCATAGGACTTGTTCTTGCTTAACATCACTTTCCCTAAATCCAAAATACTTCCAAACAACAGACGATGATCCTTTTTGAGGGACAAGCTCTACGTCTTCTGCTGCTGTCATTGTTTTTTTTATTTTGCCGGTCTGCTGTCTTGCTATTATGGATGTCACGATGCCAGAAATCTAGTAGTAGATACCAATACCAGTGAGTGGCTCCGAGTTAGTACCACCACGACCTCCGTGACTCGGTGCCCGCACGAGAGTGCTCCTAGGGCGGGTAAACATTCACCGAGATTCCGGTCAGTGCTCCGGAGGTATCAGGAAGTACGAGGCGAAACGCGTCGGTTAAAATGCATTGTAGTACAGCATACACACGTGAATGTTTGCAACGCAAATATGCGACGTATCCTACATAATTTATTTGCTTAAAGGCTGATTTTGTTTCGCTTTTCCCAGGCAATTACAATTGCGGAACTGTTTACTTTGTACTCAACCAGTAAAATGGAAACTATGGCTGGAAAGTTCGATGGCACCATTGGCATAGTTTACGGTACTGTTTTTTTTGTGAATGTAGTAGTCCCTGATAATCTGCCTGGAACGCAAAAGTACCCTTGCTGTTTTTCTTTTCGACGAGTGGAGGCAGAGCTGCAGCTACACTTCTATGGTACCGTACGCATCCAGGTTGGCTATCCGGTAACTACGGTACTGTACAAAAACAAGTACCGTCGTGTTTTCCGAATTTTGGCATCGACTTGGTACTAAAGTATCGGTTCTCGTGACATCCCTACTTTCTATTACTTTTCTACTCGGACTGCTGCCTCGCAACATCCAGAAAGGTTGTCACTGTTGGCGGGTGACTAGGGAGCGCATGATTTGACACATAGCAGAGTTGTCTATGAGCAGAGCGCGTATTTTAAACATCAATATCTCAGTCGATCATGTTCATTTAATTGTTGAAGGCAAAATTGTAATCGCATTCGTTTAATTGTGCAGCCCTACGACATAGTATATAAACTATGCACCAAAGTAAGAACATTTGTGTTTGGTAGATTATTTCTACCAAACACGGGGCGTTGCCACTTTATTGCATTTTGTCAGAACCAGACACATCAAATGAAAGATAAAGAAAGGATAGCCAAATAAAGCCTTACTGGTCCGTCGTCTTGGATGACGCATTGTATTTTACGCTCTGAGTCTCTGACATGGCCTGCCAGCATAATACAGTATGTACTTTACATTCGATTTACATTACATGATATATGATGGCAATGCAGTAAGCCCAAAATAAGCCCGTGCTTCTACCCTCTTTGAATTCCCATCTACCACAAACGTACAGTATGCCGTGCTGTAAAAAGGTCCACAGGCTTCAATTTATCCTGTTGACTTCAACCACAACTAAATGTTCTGACCTTTCTGAAACTCCATCTCAACCCTTTATACTAACTGCCCTCTTTATTCAGTGGAATGTGAATGATTTATGTGCACATTCCTCTACTGACCTATGTGGAAATTAGCATTTAAATCACTTGCATCTTATTAGTGCGGCAGGCAGCCCATAGCCAACATTGTGTTGCACAGTAGATGTGCTACATTACTGAGTAGCCCTTTGTGTTGCCCTGCAGATAATATTGACGTAGCAGGCCGATGCATCCAGTATCTGGCTGGCGCTAATGTGTCCCACCAGTTCCCCATCTCAGAAGCCATGCTGACCTACAAACAGAAGAGGTGAGACTGCGGTTGTCTTTGACACGTTTCTCTATGCACACTCAACGAATGTTTGTCAGTGCTGGGCGTCTGTGAGTTCATGTGGCATGTGTGTTTGGTGACCGATGGCAGCTCCGTTGTTTCCCGTTTACAACTAAACCAGAGGGCAGGCTTGCTACCACTGCTCAGCTGATCCTAAGGGTTTAATCGGATGACAAGCCGAATCTTACGCTGTGCATGGTGGAGACATCTATATATATATATATATGCATGGACATGTGCTCACACACATTAGCATACAGTTGCAGGCTGCTGTGACGTGTAATTATGAAGTGTTTTGAGTAAACACACAATGTACTACTGACCTGACCTCAGAATGGTCCATGGGCCCAGCTGGGGTGTATTGTCCAATAAATAGATGGACGTCAAGTGGGGGTGAGGGCTACTGTCATGGGTGCGGGCTGAGCAGAGCTTTGTGGACAAGATGTAAGTCACACACACAGCCTTTCAAACGCTGAGCTTGTCGTCTTAAGTGTTGCTTGTTTGCGCTAAGGCTTGACCAATCCTCTCCCCTCGTTGTCAATGGCCTGGCGGCTGTGTTTTAATTTGACACACGGTTTAACATTGTTGCATTCCTTCTTTCCCCTCTCCCTTTGGTTTTGCATTCAAGGAAAAGAAGTTTGTATTTTGATTTTTACATCAGGTATCTAATTCATCTCGTGTTCCTTCATTTGGCTTTATCCTTTGCTGCGTGTCTAACATTTTCCTCACTGTAACCTCACTTTGCACTGTGTCCAGCCTGTGTCCTTGGTTTGATGTGTCCGTCCACTTGTTTTGTTGCTGTGAAGATTTGCCTAACAACCCTGTGGCCAGCACTCTTCTACAGTTTAGTTTATTTAGGGTAACCAAGTGAAACTGGTTTTCTTTGGATGTCCAGCTATGGACAGTACTGTATGTGCACCACTAGTTATAGTAGTGGAGTCAAGGGAGAAACTGTATATATTTGAATGTAAAAAAAAATAAAAATGGCAATACGTTGGTGTTTTAGCTGCCCATTTACTGCCATGTTTGGACTTTTTCCAGACAAAATTAATATACATAAAAAACTAATTACATTTCTATTACATTATCTGATTTAATATTTCTATAATAATATTAATATAATGGGGTTTTTTATACAATTAAATCAATCTCAATTTCAAAATATAAATAGCATTTTTATATATAAACGCCGCAGTTCTGATGGTGGTTTGACCTTAGAGAATTGAGAATGGAAGGAATAAATCATTTTTGTGTGTGTGCGTTTTTTTAAAAAATTTTTAGAGTGCGTGCTTGCAGTGCAGACAGTATTGTATAGTGACAGCACAGGAGGCAGAGGCAGACTCCTATAAAGTCGGTATACATAGTATTCGCATGACGTCAGCATGATCCGTCGCAGCCATTTTGTAGACTTTGAAGTCAGTATTGTGCATTGAACAACTGATCAATAACAGCTCTCCAGTTACATCGTTGACAGCCGACATTCTCATCACTGCTGTTTTATCAACAATTATTGGTAGCTAGCTAATATTAGATTAGACTAAAACCACTACAGCCAAATATGGTAGGATGCCCTTCTGGTTATTATCGGTAGTAGAAGTAAACAAAAATGCTTGAAAACATTTCTGCACAATCCCAACTGTTCTCAAACACCAAGGGACAGAAACGGATGAGCTGAGTTAACGTAGGAGAGATCTTTGGCTACAGTAGTCAAGATAAACCCAAAATATTACAGTTCTCCCCCTCATTGTAAAGTGTGTTAGAATAATTTTGCTATAGGTAGGATACACTAGAAGTTAGTAGGCTACCGTTTCCCAGTACAGTTCTCATTAATGACTGCAAAATGTTACTCATGATGTGATGTGATAGTAGGCATAGGCAAACACACACACACACACACACACACTAATAGGGCCAAGCACAGATCGTTAAATAAGCAAAACACAACCAGTCAATTAGTAAGCTATCTAATCTTGAAGAGGTCTAAAATTGCCAAATTTTAAAAGTAGCCTATAATTTTTGTTCATAACTCTATGCTACATTAAATTGCATACAGGTCATGTTATGTTCACCCATTGAATTAACCCACTTTGAGTCCTGTAGATACAACTTAAATGTAGTGTTACGGTAGGAAGACTGTAGGGACAGATCGCCAGATATAACTATTATTTTGTGGTATGGGAATACAGATGTACAGTACTCCCGCCATAGTACGAGGTTAACGTGTAGCTGTAACGTGTACTGTATACTGACATGCCTTGCCTGCCTTCCTTTGCTTTGACTGCGATGTTTGTTCATGTTCTAATTGTAAATGTCAATATTTCACTGATCCACCCACAGATGATATAGTCCCAAAACTGGTATGCCTTCACTGCTGAAATCTGAATGCAGACACTATGTTGACTAAATACAGTACAGTAGCTAAATGGCATCGTTGCCAGATGTTGCCGTCATGGCTCAATTCAGGTAATTTTTATATCATATGGATCCCGACCTCCGATTAATTAATGCTATTCTTTGTATCCTTTCTGAATTAGGTAAGCTACACTTACACATTAGACTTTACATATTAGAAACTCTAGCCATATTAAACTAAAATCAAACGTCTATCTTAGCAATTGTATTGACAACACTGTGTAGATCTATGCAAACTGTTGAGCCCACTAGTCTTACTATGCATACAAAATGGCCGCGGCATATAATTCTGTTGTCATTGAATACTATGTAATATGTGGACAGACCTCTCAGGACCGCAGGTGCTAGGGTCCCCACCATGGACTACTAATAAGGTTAACCACCCCCTTCGTACCACTCATTCGTATCAAATAACCAATGATCAATATGGCTCCTCTTACCCCCTTTCCCCTTCCCATTTGGGTTGTAAGGAGCGGCCCTATCAATCATCTCATTGTAGCGTGACCCCCAGAACAACACCCATTCCACCCAAGCCGGTCACGTGCCATCTCCACTGTGATGGGACATGGTATGAGATGTGCACAGGCCATCGTCCTGCCAGCGCTGAGTGTTCATGTGTTCCCCACCGGAGTGTTGACTAACTGCCCCCAACTCCATACCTGACAACAATCACAGCCCCCTCTCTCTCCCTCTCTCTCCCCACACACAGCCCTGACGAGGATTCCTGTCAGAAATTTGTGCCATTTATAGGGGTAAGGAAAGGCGTCTGTACAGTAGATGCACTCCTAGCACCCTTTGACTTGCACTAACGTGAGTTGATCCTTGCTCTCAGGTTGTAAAGGTGGGCATTGTGGAGCACAGCCTGTCAACCTCAGGTAACGTCGTCTTCTTGCTTATAACGTCTTCAGCGGGTGCAAGCACCCTTCAATCACATGGCATTCTGCTATGTTGTCACTATGGCTCCTCCTTAAAGATAGCGTTTCGCCTCATAATCGCCTTTCTCTGGAAGACGGAGATTAGCATTATTGTTGGATGTGGATACATACAGAGACTTTGAGCAGAATGCTTATTTCTATGCTTTACATTGGCATGCTCCAGTAATCTAGTTGAGTTGTGTTGTCCTTTTCTGTCCGGTATTGCAGTGGACTCTGACGACGCCATGGTGAGCAACCCATGCATCCTGTCGTCCCCGACACCCCCATCGGCCGGTCCGTATGGAAAAGAGATGGGAAGCACTCCTCCCCAGTCCCCATCGGTCTCCACTGCCCTCTCCGGAGCTGGGTGAGAGATGCCGCCACTTTGTTTCACAAGCCAGTCCACGTAGCAAGCTCTGCGCTGATGCCACAGTACATTCTAGATCACAATGCCTTCCGGCCACGAGCACGTCTAATCCAGAACCACGCATGGTTCTAACAGACAGCAAAGGTTGCACCAGTTTTTTGGTGTGGCTTGGCCAGCTGGTGGAGGAAGGACCCAGCCTGTGGTCTTCACAGCTCAGCCAATTGAAGTGATGTCAAAAGATTTTGAGGACAGAATGCTCTACCATAGCACTCTGCTGTTCATTGAACGTCCAAGCATGTTGGTAGTGTGGATTTTAGATTAACACTAAAAGCCATTTATTGACAGAGGAATGGTTGAAGTATGTTTAAATTAATTATAAAGTTCTATTAAGCAAAATGTTTATTTGAACCTGCTATCACATTCACAAGGGATTATTGATATCAAATCTCTTGTTTACTGTTTGGCCCAAATGTTAAAGCATGTGGAATGTTGACATTCCCGTGGCCATCCCTGCAGTTGTCTCTGCCTCTTAATCCTACTGTAAAACACAGTGGCTACCACAGTGTGTATCTCAATGGAAATGCTTCTACAAACTACTACATAAATTCACCATGGGACTTTGTGCAAATGTTTAACAATTGGTTTGGGAATTGCCTTCCCGTTAACAGGGGACGAAATGCTTGATGGAAGTTTAAAGAACCACACACACCTGTCCATATTAGTCATAGATGGATAGATAGGTGGATGGATAGATGCATACATGTGTGTGTGTGTAGTTCATATATGCACCAATTGCTGATAACAGTATGTCTACGGGGGTGCTACTGTTGATTGCCTTGTCTAATCTAACTAACTGTCTGACAAGTGCTGTATGGCACACAATGAATTTCCGAAAGGATAAATAAATATCTCTCACTCACCTCTACTCTACATTCCCATAACATTTAAATGAATTGGGAGAGCCCACATTGGCTAGTTAGCCTGACATGCCAGATGGATGATTGACACAAGTCCATCTGGGGGAGCCTTCCATAATACTTGTTTTCATGTAGCTTCCAAGTCGCTTTCGCCACTCCTTAACCACGGCCGCAGCTATCAATACGACGCTGATTGTTTAGTTAATTTGTTACTCGGACTCTATTCTATAACTATTTCAAGCTCTCCAGACTGATTCTCTGTGCGGTCCTGATCACACTAGGCTAGTGGCCCCAAAGCAATATAACTTTGAGACCCCAGTTCTTTCCATCTGACAGTTTGCTGTGGCCGTATGAGCCCTGCTAATCCCAGAGCTTCCACTGTGGCGATTCCCCTCTGCAGTTCTCCGTGCTCGGGCGGCGAGCTGATGGGCCTGCAGGTGGACTACTGGACGTGGCAGGGCCCGGAGAAGAAGAGGGAGGGCGACAAGCGGGACGTGGGCCTGAAGAACACGCTGAAGAGTAACTTCCGCTCCCTGCAGGTCAGCCGACTGCCCTGCGGTGGTGAGCTCACCCCTCCACCCAGCATGGCCATGACCGTGGTCACCAAGGAGAAGAACAAGAAAGGTAGGCGCTAAGGACATCTTTGTGTTTGTACGTATCGCGTAACTCGTCCCACAGATTAAAATGAGTTTTATTAGCACTGGTACTATTCACACTGGCAAAATTGCAGCTATAGGTTTCTGCTCCTAGCAGCGTTGAATGATCTCCCTACTCCTGGTACGTTCATGTGAAATGTAAAGATGCTGGGAAAAGCACATTTTCTTTCAGAACAAAAGCTGCTGAGTAAAGGAATAAAGTAAATGACTTCATGGTTTCCTCCTCAGTGATTTTTCTCAGCAAGAAGCCCAAGGAGAAGGAGCTGGACTCTAAGAGCCAAGTGATTGATGGTATCAGCAGGTTGATCTGCACTGCCAAGCACCAGCACACTATGCTGAGAGGTGAGGCCACACACCGGTCCAAACGTGAGCGCAGCTGAGCACTCCCAGTCTTTCCATACCACTCCGCTCAAATCTGCTCTCTGCTCAAAGGGAAACATAGTTGCCGCTCCAAATTCACTCCATTCATTTTCATTGAGTAATTCATTCAAAACAAATCCGTACAATTTAGTGATGATGTAGGCCCATCATGTATGTTGTTTATTTTAATAAGAACAAGCACAATCTCTTATTATTTACTGCTTCATTGCACTTCGCTACAGGTATAACTGTCCAACCTTCCCTACGTAGACAGCGCCTACCACGGGCAAGGGTTATAGTTACACATATTAAAACTACCATACATCATACGCTATGATCACACAGCTAAGATGGGATGAGTACGTCCTAACCTCGTGACCGGCTGCTCGCAAAAACCGGAGCGGTAGCCTTCTCGCCCGCTAAAATTACGCTCCTCGCTCCAGTCAAATAGGGGTAGCTCCACTCCTCCTCGCTTGCTCCTACTCTGCTCAGCTCACATACTGGTCCAAACACGCATTCCAGGGCTCCTTAGGAAAATGTATACTGCCATCTAGTGGTGGTGTAAAGTATAACAGTCTAGCTTTTTATTTATTTGTATTATTTTTACATTTATAACATGACAGGTAAGGTGCCCAACACATTGGTTTACCCTCTTTAATTGATATTGATATCAACACAGTTTGAAACACACTCAAATTACCATACTGTTTATTGACAGTGTCTATCGATGGTGTGGAGTGGAACGATGTCAAGTTTTTCCAGCTGGCTGCCCAGTGGCCGACTCACGTCAAGCACTTCCCAGTGGGAATCTTTGGCTATACAAAGCCTATGTGACCCCGGCCACCAAGCCAGCCTCAGTTCACTAGCAGACTGTCCCCTGCACTTGTCTCCCTGAGAGGCTTTAGAGCGCTAGAGAAAAAGCCACAAGACCCCAGCAGTAATAGTTTTCCTGTGGAAACCTTACTGAAATGTAACCACGTGTTGAATACGCAAAGAAATGTCATTTTGTCAATTTGATGTTTTACAATGTGGATGATGATAATGATGTTCGTTGTGTTTTTTTTTTACACACACACACACACACACTACAAAAAGAACAAGTACTATTTTGTATGGTTTGTTTGCGCTGCCGCCTCAGATGTATTTTGAGGTTTGACAATTTGCCACATATGATAATGGCAGCTTTGTTTGCACTTTGTTTTTGTTAACATTTATTATTTCTGTGAAATCCTATGTTTGTTACTCTATAGACAATGGAGGAATGTGACAGTGATGTGCAGTGGTGTGTGGGATTGTATGAGACTGTTTATTGACGGTTGGAGTCTTGCTGTGAATCTAGTTGGAATCTCCCTTCTAACTGTTTCCCTATTGTCCGTTTTAACTTCTTTTTACAAAAGGTAATTTGTCAAACTGCAAGGGACATGCTATTTCTGCCTTGTTGCTTTTAAGCACTATCTAGTCTAAACAAAATGTCTAGTATGATGCTAATGAAGGTAGCTAATATGAATGTAGCTATAAGGCATTTGTAACACTTGTAATCCCTACTTTGTTCATCATTGTAAATGCAGACGTTCTTGTATTGGTGGTATAGGCTCATTACATAACACTAGAGGCCTGAGATGTTTCAACCTTTTTAGAAGAAGGATCATTGTTACACAACATATTCTCACTAAAAAGCCAAATGTTAAGAATCCATGTAGTGTAATGTCGAGGTTGTGTTTCCAAATTGCCCATTTCACCAAGAGGAAAAAAAAAACCTTTTACTACGAGAAGTGGGTGTGTTCCGGGCTCATGAGACGCACAGACATAATGGCGTTTAACAGTGTCTGTCTCTCAAACCTGAAGATATTTGCTGATAGACTGAGATATAAGCTCTATGGTTCCAGATCAGACCAGCTATATAGTGATGTGCCAAAATCTGTCCTAACTGTCCCTTCGGTTATATTTAACTTCATACTAAAGACTTGAGTCGATCAGTAGTGTATATACCGAGTTGAAAATGCTTATGGCCCATTTAGCCAAATCCAATTGAATGTGTAAATCAAAAATAACTGTCTGTATGTGCATATACTCCAAACATTAAATATACTCCTTAAAGTTACCCATTCAGTGTTGTAAAGGCCTATTGGTGGACATTTCAAATTGACAATGAGCTGGTCTAACTTGAAATGTGCATTACAGCTATTGGTTTTAACATAATTTTAATATGATAAAAGTATGGTTAGAGCCTTGCCAGATT
This sequence comes from Forbesichthys agassizii, assembly GCA_026546735.1. Lineage (NCBI taxonomy): Eukaryota > Metazoa > Chordata > Actinopteri > Percopsiformes > Amblyopsidae > Forbesichthys > Forbesichthys agassizii. Next base: position 4,118 of record JAODLL010081358.1, on the reverse strand, counting down.
TCTAAGTCACTGCCTATGTGTGTCTGTGTAGGTGTGGTAAATGTTTGATGGTACTCCCTGAATAGTGTTACTTATGTGAACTTTCTGCAATAGGAAACCTTTTAACAAAGGGCCTTCTGTATCAGTTACTTTGTTGTTGCTTTTTATAAAGTGAAGACTTGCAAGCTTTGATAAGCTAGCTTTTATAGTATTGTATATACCTATACAAATGTTCTATTGTGAATTGCAAATACCCCTACTAAATTCAAAGCACAAATTAACCTTTATTTCTCATCCTAAATGCCAAATGCATTTCCATAACTCATTTTGATGTTGGTTATCAGCAATGCAAACAATATTGGATGTGGATTTTCTTGTACATCTCCCCCACTGTGTAATGCACTTTCTTGTGGATTTATACACATTTCAGCTCTAATTGGGACACTTTCTAGTTTAGAGATGGAGTGGTAAAATCTGTTTAAAATATTAACCACTATCTATATTCATAAGGCTTTACTTTATTCATTTATAGCATTACCCATTAAAATAGGGTGTCATATTTATGTTAGGATTAAGCGCCTTCTAAAAATAAATAATTGCTTTACCCCCCTCCTCTCCATTTCATGTTAAAAATCTCATTCAACATAGATCATAAATGTATGCCTACGACTGTTAAGTTGAGGTCTCTTGTTTTCCTTGTTTTGTATGGAAGTGTTCACTTAACGTAACAGGTGACCTGGCCCTTTTGTATTTATAAACCTGGCTTTGGAAATGTTTGAAAGTGCTACTACAGTGGAGTTATGTGTTTGTGGAGGGGATGTTCATGTAAGTTATCCCTTTAAATTCTACAAGGGCATCAATAAGTGTAATTCAATGTATTTGACCTCCATTTTTGTTTTGCCCTGAATCTAGAGGTAGCATGGGGGTGTTTTACAAGACCGGATCAATGAGCTGGCTTGCCAACTTAACAGTAACATTTCCTTCACATGAAGACACAGCACTGCTGGAAGTTGACTCTAAGATCACTCAGTTTAACATTCAAGTGTAGACTACATAGGATACTAAATGAATGCCACCTCATTGTTTCCGTAACTTGAAATGCCACCCGGTGTCTTTGCACAAACCCTATTTTAATGACATGACAGTATTTTTAAATTTACCACTAAAAATATGGGTTACTCTGCATGTTTTACTATAGATGTAAATATGTTTTGGATTTTTTATATGGTTTTCTTTCCATGCTCTCACAAGCATTTTGTGTTTAATAAAATTTTTAATCTTCTGTAAAACCAGGACTTGTTTGTATTATTGATTTGCTTTATTATTGATATGGTTCACATTCAACTCTATTGGGTAAAACAATAGTACAAGATAGATATACAGTATACTACATTTGTCCATTCAGAGTCAAACTGACCATGCCATTAACTAGCAGAGATTGAAGGCAGGTTGACAAAGCTCTTCATTGGTGGTAAGGGCTTTATCTTGCGTCCAGCCCAGCCACCTTTCCTCTGCCATAAGCCGCTTGAAGGACGAATGCCAAGCCAGCGATTGCGACCCGCTTTGCCAATTATCCGTTTATTGTGATCAACATTGGATACACGACCAACTGTTACCACACAAGTCTCCAAAACCTGGGTGTCACAATGATGATATTCCATTTAAAATTACATATGTTCATAACCCTGCACCCCCAGCCACCAAAACAGAAAAGCCTCACCTGAACCTGACGCTTCGAAGGAAGCTGAACAATGGCAGTTCCATTCACCTTACGAAGTAGAACTCCACTTGTGCCTGAAGGAAATACATCTGTTTAGTAACTACACATGTAATAATATCTGACATAAAGTTTCAAGTATGAAAAAGAAGCAGAAACTACATGTACCTGCCGCACGAATGTATTGTGCTCCCTTTCCTGGGTATACCTCCAGGTTGTTCACCAAGGTGCCCACGGGAAGAGCCCCTAGTGGGAAAGCATCACCCTCATTGGCTGAGACTGAAAGAGACCAACACAACTGCTTTTGAACACACATGAAAACAAATCTACCCACTTAAGCACAATAATATAAATCTATTTTTTAATATTTCACAGATTAGGGCATAAAGTTGAACACATACCTGCCATACGTCCAATAACTCCTGAGGTTTTGATCAAGTCTCCAGCCTGCATATTCTCTGTGGCAATAATCCACCGTTTCCTGTTGCCCCCAGCCACCAGGGCAATATCTGCAGATCTTTTCAATGGAAATGGGTAGGTGAAAGGGAACCAGACACAATATTATGAAAGAAATACAGTATAACTGTTTGCCATTATGATGTGGAGGGTATGCTGAGAGGCTGCACCTGCATGGGTCATATCGGACTTCAATGACCTTCTCATCAAAGGCCTGATTATCTAGGCCGGGTTCATAGCGCAATCTCTGGAAGTCTATCCACCGGTATCTCTGTTTGTGGCCACCACCAATGCCATGCACAATAATCCTCCCTGTACAATAACAGAAGAGGGAGCTTTACTTGAGCTACAGTGTAATGTATAATATTATTTTTGTTAAAAAGTCATTGTGATTTGAGGGATGCATTGCCTGTTATTTGCTTTGCGTAATAGTGTTACTAACTAATGTATCTAAACAACCGTCTAGTCAAAATAAATGTAATTTAGGAATGTAAATATTATGATATTCTCTATGTTTTTCAAAACGTTAGTGCCTATGAATTAAATTGCTAATGTGAAGAAGGGGAATGATATCTTATTGTCACTAGTGACTGTTGATTAAGAAGCCTCACCAGTGTGATCTCTTCCTCCAGTTTTCTTCATTCCAATGGGTTTAATTGTGTATTTTTCCCGCTTCTTCCAATATGTCCGATTCTGGTCTAATGACACTGTTGTGAAAATCCCTCTACATTGTCTTACAGTACCGAGAATACCTACGGCTGGTAAACACAACTGTGTGTTGATGGTGATGGACTTAGTTCTCAATGTGTTCTGTGCAACTGCCTGGTAACACAACACGGAAAAGACAATGCTTCATAAAGTATGCATTATTTAATAACAAAAATAATAACACTGACTGAGATACCTGTGAGGACAATACGGGCTGGACGAGGGACAGCGAACGTAAACCCCGAGTCAGAGTAGCCAAAACCATCATTATCTCCTCGACACAAGGCTACCGTACCGGTACCGTACTGTAGGCCTACAGAAGAAGCAAAATACGTTGTTATTCGTTCTAACGACAAATGTAAACTGTAGCACATTTAGATACCCTGTCGATGCAGCTACAGTAACTAACAGATTGTGGATTTGGTTCAGAAGGTACCAAGAATATACGAATAGCCCGTTTGGAAATTAGTATCAACACATTTTATACTAGCATGGAAATACAATATAACATGTATTTAACCGACCTTATTTACACTCTTATCATTTGCGCCCTTCACTACGTCCCCATGCATGCTACGTCGCATACTGATGACGTTTATATTTAAAATATGCTAACAGTTTTGTTCGTATGTATTGGGCGCAATATGGCTAGACAATATGATATACTTTAATATAATGCGTATATTAATTTTTTTTTAGTTTGTTTTATTATTTATTTTAATTATTTATTTTATTATTATTTCCTGCTCAATTTCACGATTCACATTTCAGTCCAGTCAGTGGAGGATAATGCACCTCTAAACTGGTTTGCCAACCGCCTTTGAACGCCATAAAAGAAGATGAAGAATAGAATAGAATTAATAAACACTGAGCATATTACCCGCACCCCAATTTTTATATAATGCATAACATTTGTATTTAATTCAGTTACATTTGGACTGCGACCTAAACGATAATAATAATAATAATAATAATAATAATAATAATAATAATATGAAAGATACGTGGTGATTTAAACAGAAATGTTTGAAAAGATCAATCAACAATTTTCAACTCAAAATGCTGTTCAAGTCCCACGAGTCAATGTAGCATGAAATGCTTTCAGCTTCCAGAAGGGGGCGCGGTAGGACAGTATTGTTGGTGATCGTGTGGGAAAGGGACAGTAGGAGCTAGAGGGAGCTAGAGGGACGTGGACGTCCGTGCGTACGTCCACGCTAGGGGAGCCCTCGAGTCGATGCTGACAAGGACGGACGGCCGA
>JAODLL010081337.1:0-15588 GCA_026546735.1 Forbesichthys agassizii | reverse complement strand
TTGGGGTCCCTTGCTGGAGCTGCTGCCCCCGCGACCCGACTCCGGATAAGCGGAAGAAGATGGATGGATGGATGGAGTTAGGTATGAAGACGAAGAGAAAACAGATCCAGTCCAAATACCTGTTTGAAGTGGCTTCAGCCGTTTTTTGAAATGCCAGAGAAATGCAGTGTGTAAGTCTAATTAATATGATTAGTTGATTGTTATTTTATTATTGTATATTTAAAATGAATGAAAATTAATGTATTGAATAGGTGGGATCGATTTTAAAGGGGTATTGTCCACTGCATTTCTAGTTGTAGTGCATATTAGCGATCACACATATATTATCTTTAGTGGCTGTATCTTAGACGGGGTGTACGTGCACCGAACATTGTAAATATAGCCGTTGTGCCAAAACTGGCACTGGAACTTTATAGTGAAACAGGAAAGTTTGTTTTGAGAACTCCTTTGAAAAATTGGATACTCGAGAAAAACACAATCAACAGCCCTAAGGTAGGGAATTGAATCTAAAATAATATTGGAACAATACAAAGCCCCGCCGACGCATCTGTTTTCCCTAAAATGTCCTGTTTTCCATGTGTTTTGTTAGCTAGCGTGTTTGTGTATCACACATGCATTTGGTTAAATCATCAGACTACGTATCTGCACACAAATCTTCTGATCACCAGCCACTACAAGCTATACAGTCTGTGCACCTTCCACATATTTCAGGTTTAGCCTGTGCAGATTACAGTAGCCAATATTTTCATTTTCCAACATTTGAGCGTCATCTTTTTCTGAAACCAAAAGCAAGTGTGGCATAATATTGATATCATAGTAGTCGACAAGGGAGACACGAAGAGGTAGTTTAAACTGCCGTATCACGGGAACATTTTTAATGAATCATTAAAGTTGCTACTTTTTATGTGCATCATGCGTCGCCAGCAAAGCGAGTTCATAGAAAAGTATTTGTAAATGAGCGCGGATTGCATATGTGAAGTCCATCTGAGTAAATAAGCCTATCGGCTAATATACTCAAGGCACTTTTTTTTTAGTTGAATCTGTTAATTAGACCAGCATTGTTCTATTGAAACTATAGCCTAGTTTGTTCTTACAGCCCGATCTATATGCCTCGGAGTACCGCAGAAGGAGTACCTTAGCAAGCGTTAGCGATGTAACGACGAGAGACCATTGAAAGTAAATGTGATTAAGCGACTTGAAGCAACAACAGGCGAAGTAACGGTCGGCGACGTGAAGTGGGCGGATACCAAGTTAAACTAATCTCAACTCCAGGCGACGCGATTGAGGCGACTACCAACGGGAGCTAAGAATACCGTTAATTGACAGATTGACTGAAACATTTAGATTGGGAAAGATACAAGAGAGATACCTAGGCAACCAGAGCCTGGGATGTAAACAAGTGACCAACTTTCAGTGACATAGCGACGGGCAGATCGCTTGCAGTGTGTCCGGGGCTTTACAATTAGATTGTGTGTGTGGATACATGTAAGCGGATTGACTGAGAAATTGGCGATAAGAGCAAAACTGAGGGTGAACTAATGACGCCACAATATTATGGTGACCCCTAAAGGTTTGGAGAACACGGTCATTTTATACACAGAGCACCTTTAACCTTGAGTAAATTCAGTCCCTCCAAATCTTTCTGATATACTCTATATACTGTCAATGATATACAATTGCCTGGAGAACCATCTAAATATATATATTTGATGAGCCCAGCAAACTGCATAAACTCAGAACAACCAATCATAACACCTGTTAGTTGTCCCAAAATAACGTGCAACAAAACTGACTTTAGGAGATGTCATTAAGAGAAGAGGTCTGTTAAATAAATACAGAAGTTTCTTTTATCTGCATTTCTATGCATGTTTTTATTTTATTTTTATTTTTTTGTGTAGGTTGGTGCTTACTTTTAGGCAATGTACTGTTTAATGTTTACTTTCTAGCTGCTGTAAAATGTCAGGCAAATAGAAAGAGATACAGTTTGTGTTTGGTCTATCTGGACTTGTCCTTGGAGAGATATCTGAAACCGCTTCAAGGACAGGGCAGTCCCTAAATTGTTACTGTCTGCCTGCCTGTCTGTTCCCAAAGCTCATCCAGACAACTCTCTTTCAAACTGACCTCACATCCTGTCTTTCTCCCATCCTCTATTTATCTAACAAAGGCTTCATCTCCTCATGTACTGTTCTACTTCCTCTTAGTTCTTTCTTTGTTTTTATTTCCTTCCTTCCTTCCCTCCTTCCTTCCTTCCCCTTCCTTCCTTCCAGCTGTGCGTCAGTAAGTGGCACGCATAAGTTGTCTAGCAGCTGCCATAAATCTCAACTGTCAACCACCAACACACACGAGATGAGCACACACTGCAAACCGGAATGTTCCTACAGAGATTGCTATGCTATCCTCCTTTTTGTTTAATCTGTCTCTTCATAGCTGGCCTTGCTCTCGTTGTTGCATTTGCTTTTTTGTTGTTCCCTATCTTTCACCTTTATGTTGATCTTGTAGACCCCCTCCCCCCGTTCCAGTCTTATTAGGCACATGTAAGTGGCTGTCCAGAGCCAATACACATCTGTTAGCTGTTCTCTTTGCTATTTCTGTTGGAAAGCATTTTCTAATATTGTGTACTGTAATCTATTTGTGCCTTTTTGTCCTCGGTAGTATTTTGTTAAGTGCTGCGGTGAAGTTGCTTTACAACAACGTAAATACACTTTACATATTTATGTGTATATAGTATGTCATCGCCTGAGAATGTTAGGACTTTACAGAATAGGAAGCACTGCTATTATATATAGGTTGGAGAGAGAGAGAGAGGGAGAGAGAAAATTATGTGCAGAAGTATAAAGAGAACATCCTCCTTAGCTAGTAATAGAGAGAGAGAATGTGAATGGTGTTGGGTAGTAATGGTGTCCACATGCAGCCCTACACATGCTAATGTTTAGCCTTCTTTCTTGCTCATTGTCTCTCATTTCTGTCTTGTTCTCACCCTCCTTTTCTCTCTTCATACAATACTAATCTCTCTCGCTCTCAGGTATAAATCTAAAGCATATTTTTCATCTTATCTAGCTGCACACATGCGCGCACGCACACATTCCAATTTTCCAGACCTGCCTATCATTATGAAACTATTTCACAAGCATATCATAATAGCAGCATACAGTCATTAACCAAAGTGCTTTATACCGCCATTTGAACATCGTGCATCACTGTTGAAACACAACTACACACTAAACTGCATACACAATATGGCTGTGGTGTTGTAATGCTGCTTTCAACCACAAGTGGGCACCACTTTAGGAATCACTTATTTTAAATATGATAAATACTGCTAATACTAAGTAAATAATTATTTAAAAACAATCTTCTCACAATTACTCACTTTGTCCACCACTGGAGAGAGTGGTCTGTTTACCTGTCCCAAGGTAGCATCCCTGCACTTCCATCTTTATTTGTGCCTTTGTATTTGCTTCAGACAGAGCCAGTAGTTTGCACTGTTGGCAGTTAGCCAATCACAAGGGCCAGCGAAAGAAACAAGAGAGGAAAGCACAAGAGGGGAAACTGGGATAGAGTCGAGGGAAAGGAAACAAATGACAGGATTGCGGGAATAGGGAAAAACATTTAACGCCAAGAAAGACGAGAGCAGGCAGAAGGATGGAGCGTGTCAGAAGTCAAGTGAGAAACAGATGGAGAGCTGAAACCAAGAATATGATTTCTAGAGGTATATAGAATGATTTAAAGGTACAATAAGCAATTGTAAGATAATACACTTTTGTCTCCATTCTCGTCGTGCGGTCCGAACTACACAACACTATCCTATCCTTGGCAATACATTTCCAATGTGTGGGGCGGAGGGAGGGAGAATTCGAGAGGTGGTTTTGTTTTCATAGAGTTCAAATATCAACAAGCTTTTTCGAGAATGACTGCTATAAGTCAGTGGTTCCCTAGTCCAGTGGCCTAGTTTAACACCTAACACAATATGCATGCATTTCATTAGTGTTTCTTTGTTACATATGTTTATGTTGTCATTACCGTGGCCAGTGTTTGATGATGTTTATGCAGCACACATTGCTGGTCCATAGCTCGTGAGCTAGGCCAAGCCGACATTCGGAATGTAGGCTGGCTGTAGACTAGGCTACGAAGGATGGACGGAGGCCGGAATGTTTCCTCTGGGGAACAATGAGGCCTGCAAAGCATAGGCAGAGGACAAATACAAAGTTTATTTTTTCACTTTGTGCTCACTTGTACCCACACACAATATCTGCCAGTATCCTGATCAATATCTGCCATTATCTTGATCAATATCTGCCAATATCCTGATCAATTACTCTGTTAGCATTATTCAGTATTTCTTAGTAGGCTACTGTTTTATACACAGCACGCGACCCTTGCCTTGGAAAGCTATGCTTCGATACAGGCACGCATGCACATGTACAGAAATTCACATTGGAGCCATTAGGGCATAAAAACTGGCAGCTCACAGACAAATCTACATAAAGGATTTTATACTCCCTCCCCCAAATAATTTCTGGTTTCTGATATTAGTTCCTTATCTCAATCTTCTGTCATTTCATCTGGTTTCATCTGGCTCCTTGCAAGGAATGAAACGAGTAAATCAGTCCCAGGAATGCTGCTGGAATGTCCACCCGGGCAGCATCCTCTGGATGGACTTAAAAGGGCAAAATGTGCATGTGCACAGACACGTGCACAATGAGAACACATTCTCTATGCAGCCACTCAAACAAGTGAGGCGGCTGGTGGTATATTCATTGTTTAACCTCTGCACATGCAGACCCCATGGGACCTGCAAATCCTCTTAAAGGGACAGGACAGTAGGGCTATGCAATGAATCAAATTAAGGTGTTTTCACTATTCATTTGTCATTAAATGCAACATCTTCAATGACTAATCGTGTTAAATAATCGTGATTTCAATATTGACCAAAATAAGCCATGAGAATGATTATTATTTTTTCCATAACCCTACAGGACAGTTGAATTGACAATAGTAATTAATATAATAGATGCTATATGAAGTATATGAACCATTATAATGAAGTTCTAATAGAAGAAGTCATAATGATATTATTGTTCACCTCAGGGTATCAAAATGTAACAGTACGATTCTCCTCTCATCCCTCGCCATCCCTTATTTTACACACATGCAAGCGCACCAACACATGCACACACACACACACACGCACGCATGCGCGCACACATATACACACACACATTTGTAGGGATGCATAGAATTTGACATGCAAAGGTTTATACTACATAACTCTGGGTGATTAGACATTAGGTCGGAGTAAACCTGGTTTAGCCACTGCCCGCTTTGGGATCGGAAATACCACAGTCTGCTGTCTGCAGTGCAAGGAAAACAAGAGACAGACAGACACACACAGACTACATCACTACGCAGTGTTAGGTATGGGTTTCTAGTCTCACTGTACTGAACTGGACCCTCTAATACTGCATACCCTGGCAAGTTGACATTGCGTTTTCATTTCTGACCACAGAACAGCAACTGTAGAAACACGTGTGGAGAGAAAGAAGTGAATCAGACTGAGGCAAAGATTTCCAGAGTGAGGGATATAGAGAACATACGTTGACCTACTTTAGTTTCAGCAGCACAAACAGCAATCATTCTACTAGGAAAGGACAAATCGTGAGATCATGATCTCAAAACTCAAATGTAATTCAATCTTGAAATGGAGGAAACAGGAATGGTGGAAATAGATCAATCGAAAATAGTCCATAATATCTGCACATGCACACAGCGTGCTGTGGATGGTTGTGTTCTTGCGGGTGTTGGCTGGCTGAGCTTGGTGAGGATGTCAGTTGGCTGGATAGCCTACAAGGCCTGGATGATGCATTGGTGTGTTTGTAGCTAATTGAACCCAGGGAGGAAGATGTTTGAACTGTTACTTACCCAAGTAGCAACATTTTTCAACCTTTGTTGAAAAATGAATCGATATTTTCTCCCTTTGGGGTAAATCTAAACATTTTCCACCCAAATCCGAATCTATCATATTTTGGCAAAAGTGCCAAAATCTGCAGTTCCTTGAATGGCCACTTGAAGCTGGCTCCATAAGGGAGTAAATTCCCATAGACTCTCAAAATGTCCACTTTTCAGCAGAAATAAGCATGTTTACAGTCTGGTATAAAACGGTTTTGATCTCTACAGACAGCAGACAGACTGACTGATTCCCAGTTAATGACAACTCAGGTACTGCCAAGATGGCAACAGCCAGAGTTTCATACCTCTTCAGAAATTCAATGACTTACATCACAAAGGGTTTGTCCCCTTATTTATAAAGTCTATGGATTTATCTGAGATTATTCTGTTAATGATGTTACATTATTGTGTGTCTGTATGTCTCTGTGGCCCATAATGCATTAATTTGTATCTGAGATGCTGGTGCTCTGTCAGGAAGTCATATAATAATTTTAAATCAGATTTTAAATCCATATTGCGTAAACTATAGAAGATGTTCTAGGCCTTACTTCTAATTGAAGAAAGAAGTAAAAACATTAATAAAATGGATGCTATAGGGCAAATTGAAATCTGAAGAATATCAAAACATCAGACCACAACTTTTTTAATACACAGTAGATCATTTTCGACTGTGAGAATTAACAGATAAAAAACATCAGCATGTTTTGGTCTAAAGTAGACTGATACAATTCTCAGATAAATTAATATCATTAGATGTAGCCTTGTATGCTATAAAGCTGCAGCAGTCTCTCTGAGAGTAAATTCTGTATTTGAGAAGTTGCATGCCAAATAACTACATAAGTAAGCCATTCTTCCTGTGTCGGTCTTGAACTTGCCACATTCCGATAACAAACAATGCCTCTCTCTCTCTCTCTCTCTCTCTCTCTCTCTCTCTCTCTCTCTCTCTCTCTATCTCTCTCTCTCTCTCTCTCTCCTGGTATTCAGTGTGTGTGTCATTACTATGGTATTCAACAGGGCTCTGTATGCAGTCACAGCTCAACATAGTTAGTGCAGAATATAGTTTGTGTCACAAAATGCTGTTGTTTTTGAAGTGAGAATATAGTTGTTTTAACTTCAAACATGTGATTTGCTAAAATTATTTTGTAGATCTGAGGTCCCGCTAACAGACTAGGATAGCCATTATACCTCGCCGGCTATCAATTCAAAGGCCTATACAATTTTGTGCTGATAATATCAGTACCAGTGTTGTCATCCCTAAGCCCAAGAACGATAGCCAAGAATATGCATCTCAATCTAGATCTGTCCTCGCATTCTTGCAAGACTTAATACAGACATTATCTTGCAAGACTTAATATTAAACTATTGAATAGTATAATATTAAGCAAAATAATTATATTTATTGTCATATGTACACTCAGATATCGGTAAGTAAATTAAATACTATTTTGAGTGAGATCATGTATCATATTAGTTTGTCGCAATGAAGCAGTGTTTATCGTGAGATGCACTGTTGGTGGCTTGTATCACTGGGCCCCAAGCATCCAGGGCCCTACTGTGGCTGCACCAGTGATAGCTATATGATACCGTATATGATTATAATTAATATAAAAGCTTTTGGCATTTGTAGTTATTGGCTGTTTCATCGGCTATATGCTTTTTCCGGCTACAACCTATTGTTATTATATTTGCCTTTAAAAATCCACTTTCGGTCGACCTCTAGTGCAGACCACAACACTATCCCAGCCTTGGCAATGTGTGTCCAATGTTGGGGGAGGAGCTTCTGAGGGAGCAGCCTATGGGACAGGTTTTTGACCAAGTTGAAATAGCAGGTCTCCAATAACCACTATCACAAGTATAATGTGATGACCTGATAAGAGCCAAAGGATGGCCTCATTCAGTGTGTCCGTGTGTCCTGCAGGTGGCGTACCTGGGCAAGGTGACCATCTCCGGCACCCACTTCCTGTCCGGCTGCACAGAGTCGGCGGTGGCAGGCCTGGTGGAGCGCCACGCCTGCGCACATCGCCGCAGTGATGCCCTACTGGAGATCCGCCCCTTCCAGGTGCGCCTGCACCACCTGGACGAGCGCGGCGGCGAGGCCTCGGTAACCATAGACACCTACCAGGTGGCGCGCATCGCCTACTGCACGGCAGACCACAGCGCCAGCCCCAACGTGTTTGCGTGGATCTACCGGGAGATCAACGACGACCTGTCCTTCCAGATGGACTGCCACGCCGTGCGCTGCGAGGGCAAGATGGAGGCCAAGAAGCTGGCCCACGCCATGATGGAGGCCTTCCGCAAGACCTTCCGCAGCATGCGCAGTGACGGACGCATCCACCGCAGCGGCTCGTCCGACGACTTCGCCGAGGACTCCTCCGCCCCTGAGGATTCCACCCCAGACGACGGTTGAGCCCGCTTACACTCCCTCCCCCACCCCTCAGTCCTTTCCCCACATCCAGCGACAGTTGGCAGGGGATTGGAGGTCTCTCTCTCTCTCTCTGTCTCTCTCCTTCCTTCCTTACTTCCTTCTGGAATCAGCCGTCAAGACGTTGACCTGCACCGCCATCGTCAGTTGGCAGGCTTTGATCAAGCAAGCGGTCAGAAGGAATGGCCAGACACCGCCCTCCTTAAGCGCCACCCCCTAAGACAGATGCCGCCAGGGGCACTCTGTCTATGACAATAACCGGTTGACTCACCATCACTGTACACATTCTGTGGTTCTTAAGCTTTTTCAGACGAGAACCAGCTACATTCCCAGCAGACCAGGGTCCGAACAGAAGTATATCTGTGACCAATTTCACATCTTTTCTCTGGTCTCAGACGCTCGGCCGTTTACATGTTAGAAATGTTGGTTTGAAGCCGATGGCCGCCGTGAATAATAGTGAAGCCGTCCACCTTCACTCTACCTATCCAGTTGTAGGTTGCGTAAGTAGTAATATATTGAGCATACATATCGACACTAGGAGAGGGTTGTTCTCCGTAGTTAGATTTGACCAATCCAAAGTTCTCACTTTGCTGTAAAGCCTGACAATACTATACAATACAATACTTATTTAATCCACATTTGACTTCTGTTTAAACGATGCTGGAGAACCATTGTTGTAAATTTGAACTCCCCATCAAAACAAGTATGCCCCCTGCCCCCCCTTCACTGCTCCCTCAAAAGCTCCGCCCCCCATGGCTGGAATAGTGTTGTGTGATTCGCGCCGCACCACATTCCCATTTACAGAGCCAGGGCTGTGTTACCACAATGCACAGCCAGCAGCCTGTGATGAGATATTCACTGGATTTGACAGTGTATTGGATTTGAATTGCTTACCACACTTTTCACATAAGCAAGTCAGGCTGATGAAAATGATGTGCCTCTCTCTCTCTCACGTTAGGCTAGTCTCTCATCCTGTACCAATCTGTGTTTGTGTGGTTGTGTGTGTGTGCGCGCGCATACATTTGCATTCACATGTGCCATGTGTTTTTTTTCGTATTTTTTTTCTTTGTGTGCTACTATTCGGCCTTGTACTTATTGTGTATGGGAGCGGGTGCTTGTGTTTCTAGTTTTTGAGAGAGATAAGACACCCCCGATGTGGCTGTTAGCTAGAAGCGACACTTCCCTTAAGGCGTCTGATCTTAAACGCTTCTGGAGGCTCTTTAGTCCAAACACGGCACTGTGACCCTTTAGCCAAGTTTAACTTTTACAATATTTCTCTTGTAAGGAAGAACAAAAGGTAATTGCACACGAGTCACAAAGACTGAGCTTCTCTAGGACCCTAAAACTGGTCCGTCCGAGAGAATGCCTGCAGGGAGCCTTCTATCCTCTGCTGAATGTGATCACTGTGCTGCCACCTCCTAATACCGTCCGTCGTAATCTCCTAATCTCTTTTAGAACAATGGCAGTGTCTTCGGAGTGGAATATTCTGTGTTCTTGCGGAGAAGTCGACAGGGATCGAGCTGAGTTTTTTGAGTCGGTCTCAGTCAATTTTCTGTCTGACTTCTGTGATTGACATTGCTGGGCACCTGGAGGAATCCATCAGATCTTAAAGCCCCTTTCCTTTCCGTTCCCTTAACTCGACTGTTGCGCAGAGCAGATGGAAGTGTATTTGGTCTGTGACTCAAACAGGTTGATTGATGGCTCCGGTCAGTATATATATAAATATATATAGATATAAATATGCATTGTATTTGAATCTCACTCAATAAGCTTATGTAAATACAAGTGTATCAGTTTGAAAACATTACAGCATAAATGTTGATAGCTATTTTAAATAATAAAAAAACAAAACCATTGTAGTAACAGTGTTATAAAGCCTACTGTGAATATGTGGAGAGCCCGATATTGCTGTGTATGTGTATGCAAACATATTTGAAGAGGTAAGAGTGTGTGTGTGTGTGTGTGTGTTGTCGATGCCTGGCTAAGGCCAGTGAGGGAGAATGTTGATTAAAGCTGTAGATTACTGTCTCATGTCTTGTCTGAATGCTCAGACACGCTTTAAATGTAAACAAAACAAAAAAAAGTACCATAATTTTTTCTCTACAGTGTTTGCAAAGATCAAGAAACAATTACATATAAACTATTTACTAAGCAATGTTGTGCTGGTGTGGTGTGTCCTGTCATTGTCAATGGAAACAATCATGTTTGTATAGTGTACTCATTTAAAATGCTGCCTTGATTGTACGCATGTGTCAAAGGAATACACACATTATTTTGATTAAATGTGGAATCACAAATATTTTAAAGAAATATTTTAAATCATGAAGCTTTTCTGCAGTATCTTGCTATGATATTTTTCTAATGTAACTATTCGGTTGTTAAATTTGAGATGCACCCTTTGCCTTTCTGACTGTAGAACTGTAAAAGAGTAGTTGCCATTGTTTAGCGATTCCAGGAGCTCATAAATTCCTCCTAAAAGCCAGTCTCTTCTAAAAACGGACAAAATACATCCCTCCAATATTGCCTCAGTTTGCTTTTATTGTAGTTGCATTAAAGAGTGCAAAGTACCCTAAACTTGAGCTGCAAAATAAATAATATTACTAATCTGTGATGAGGCATTAATCATAAATCCTGGTATTAATATTGACAAAAATGCAGATTTTTATAGAAACATCTACATTTTATGGGTTGAAAGTGGCTCTACATTCCATCTCTGTTTAACCAAAATGAGTGTGTGTGTGATGTAAGAAGTATACCTCTGTAACAGTACTGTAATTCTTCATGAAATGTAAATGGTAATGCCTCTCCCTTCACTCAGCTCCTTGCTTTTAGCATTTTTCAACATTGTGTAGTGGGTGGTGTCAGGGTTAGGGGTGGCATTACGCTTGTGATTTCCATATGGTTAAAGGTGAGGTCAGGGTTTCTGGAAAAATATAGTAGGAAGATATTTAAATTAAATCAAATAAAAAAGCACACCTCTACCTACCTTCAATGCCATAGGGTGCTCCCTAGGAAGCTCCGCCCCCCCGTATTGGACAGGTAATGCCAAGGCTCAGGCTGGCATATGTGCTGTTGTGTGGTGCCGTCTGCACCACTTTGTTTTCCCGTTTACAGAGCCTGGGCTGTGTAGAAACACCAGATTTTTTCAGCACACACAGAACAAGTAGTTAGCAGACCATGAGGACATGCATTGTATGCTGAATTTGACAAAAAAGTGTATAGCTGACACAGCCATTAACAATTTATAACAGGCTAAATGTTATGAGCAGCTTAGTCACATGATGTATTTTACAGGTGGTTTACTGGGTGTTGCATTCCAAGTCTAAATTATGTTCTTGTGAATGGGTAGGCCTATATGGCAGCCTATTTATTTGTATGGAGGTCAGATCACTAACAAGGTAACTAACTGGTTAGTGCCTTTGCAGTCTGTTATTATGTCACAATTTAAGAGAAGCAGAGAATGGAAAGCAAAATGGATGCTGTGAAGAATGTGAATATACTGTACAGTAGGCCACAATATACATTCATGCTATGTGGGAAAGGTCTTCCATGCATCATTTTGTAACACATGTTCTATCAGATAATCTAGTGTTCTTTAGTGTTGCATTTATTAAAAGTGTAGATTTAGATTTAATGCCATATAAAAATAAGGATAGTAAATCCTAAACCCTAGATGGTAAAGCCCTCCAGATATTCTGAGGGGAGGGCTTTATTAAAACATTCTTTAAAATAGTCTTAAGAACATTTTAATTTAACAGAATTTATGATTAGTAAATTAAGTTGCTAGTGTTACTCAATTTTTAATCTATATTAAAAAAATGTTATGTTTTACTGTGCTTTTGAGTCTACATTGTAACACTTTGAGATTTGTTTCAAATGTAAAGTGCATTACAAATAAAATATAATAATTATTATTATTAATTTCATTAAGTATAAGTACAAGTACATCTTACTGCAGTAGCAGCTGGACATGTATGTAATGTAATGTTGTACACAGACAAAATGTGTTCTCTTCTCAAAAAGTGAACTCCTTGACTTAACTCCAGAATAAACCAAAACAAGTCAAACAAAAGTGTAGCCCCTTCCACCCCTGATACCTGATTGACTAGCACTCCTATTTGGAAAAGGTTTGGCATCTTAGCATACATTTTTATTTGTTTCAAAAGAGTGAAAGAATCTTTTATGACTGGAAAACAACAAAGGAATGGAAAAAAATAAACTGGTAGCAAGAATGTTAAACCTGATGTATATTTCAGAAGTCAGGATAGATGGTAAAGTCATTGAAGGAGCCTGTCTCTGACACGAAAAACATTTAATGTGAGCATCAGACCCCTAAGTCTGTGCCTGCTACTGGATTGGATCATTTAACATCTTTACCAGAATGTAGCCGAATATGGACTGAAACAGTCCGCTCAACCTATCCAGTCAAAACATAGGTCCTATAATTGTTTCTCTAGGTCTAGGCCCAGGGGATTTAGTATGCAGCTCAACTCTATGTAGTATTTGCAGTTCCACACAAAAGAAATGCAGCCCCTTGCTCAAGGGTACATAACATGCCTGGATTCACATCGACAGAATGAGGAGCCAGCGACGAGAAAGGAAAATCATGCTGAGACACATCCAAGAGAAATACACAGGTTTTATTGTTTAGGACACGCTTTTCAAAAACTGGCTGCCTATAAAATAATGCAGAAATTAAATTGCTAAAGGAAAACAAATGCTATAACTACTCTCACTAGTATTCTCACAAGTAATTACAGGTAATAAAGTCATATAATTAAATGTTAATGTTGATTATCAGCGATTGAGGTAATACAATAACAATTCTGAATGGTTGTTTTGCCGTGCAGGCTTAGCAAAGGTAGACTTTTCACAGAAGAATTACCTCTAGTGGTCCAAGTCCAAGACAGGGTTAGCTGAAATATATACAACATAATCACAATTTTCTCCCTCTCTCAAATAAACACACACAAGGGTGCGCATATAAGACCAATCTATGAAATAATTAATATTTGTCTACTAATTATTTCAACTGTATATGTCTATTGTAGCGTTAAAGGAACTATGTGTGTCTGCCACTAGTTGTCACACTAGAGCACCAGCATCTAAGAACAAAAGAAATGCTTCAATGACCAATCCCCCCCCACACACACACACACGCGCACACAGACACGCAGCTAGCCTAGAGTTCAGAGGAGCTCAGAAAACCAACAAGAACGTTGTTCCTATTAATTACCTGTCCCACAACATCGGCCTGTACTCTAAATGCCTTCTCCCTCCTCTCCGCAGAAGAAGGCCCTATCCTTCCGTATCCCCACATCCGTATCTTCTCCAGGTCATCTCACAGGACATCCTACCATTCCTCACCTCACTGATCAACTCCTCTCTATCTCCAGGCTTGGTCCCAGCTGCCTTCAAAACAGCTAGAGTCAGACCGCTGCTCAAGAAGCCCTTGATGCAGCCTCTCTACAGACCAGTATCCCTCCTCTCCGTGTCAAAAACCCTGCAGCATCCAGTCTCCAACCAACTCTCTCTCTACCTCTCAGACCACAACCTCTTGGACCCCAACCAGTCTGGCTTCAAAGCCGCACACTCCACTGAGACTGCTCTTCTCATTGTGACTGAAGCACATCACACTGCCAGAGCATCATACCTCTCTTCAGTCCTCATTTTTCTGCCGCATTTGACATGGTAAACCACCAGATCTTTTTTTCAACACTTGCTGAGCTGAGGATTGCACACTCTGCTCTCTCCTGGTTTGAGTCCTATCTGACAGATCGCTCCTATCAAGTCCTCTGGAATGGACACCTGTCCAAACCCCACCCACTAAACAAAGGGGTCCCACAAGGATCTGTATTGGGACCCCTACTCTTCTCATTGTATACTAGAACTCTCAGCCCTGTCATTTCTTCTCCTTTCTCTGCTATGCTGATGACCTCTGACTACCTCTCCTTTCCTCCATCTGACACACAGATCTGAATGTCTGGATGTCTACACATTCCCTTAAACTTAACCTTGACAACACGAGCTAATCCACCTCCCGGGCGCCAGACAGTCCTCAAGTGGACCTGTCTATCACCAGTGAGAACACCACAGTGTCCTCCTCTCTTACAGTATTGGAATCACCCTGGACAACCAACTATGATTCTCACTCTACAATATCAGAAGAATAAGGTCATTCCTCACAAGGGAAGCAAAACAACTGCTGGTCCAAGCTATAGCTCTAGTGATTTCCGACCTGGACTACTGCAACTCTCTGTTAACCGGACCACTAGCGTGCTCTCTCAGACCGTTACAGCAAAACGCCATAGTCTGTCTGCCTGGTATTCAACCAACCCAAGTTCTCTAATGTAACTCCCCTCTTTCAAAAACTTCACCAGCTTCCCATTGCAGCCAGATTCAAGACACTGGTACTGGCCTACAAGGCAGTAAAGAATACTGCCCCGAGCTACCTCCATGCAATGGTTCAGTTCCAGGTCCCGAAAAGAGCACTTCGTTCTACCACCTGTGCTGGCCGGCTGGCACTGCCTTTGCTACAAGGACTCAAGACTCACTCATCGAAGTCTGGAATGATTTCTGTCCTGGCACCACGAAGCTTCCAGCAACAGTCAGGACTGCTGAAACATTATCCATCTTCCGCTAGAGACTCAAGACACACCTCTTCACAATCCACCTTGATACCTCAATTAGCGACCATTTCACCTCCTAGCACTCAATCCTAACTCTACAATTTTTTTTCTTTTCTCTACTCTCTTAAAAAAATAAAATAAATATAATTCCTATTATGCTCTTATGTATTTAGCACTTTAATATTTGGCACTTAGCACAGGCTATTAGGAACTTTGTTGGATGTATATTAAATGATAGCAGATGTACTGTATATACATGATAGCATACATGACAAGATGCTGTTACTATTCTGATATAATATTGGTTGCTTACAATTGCTGGCGTATGACTTAGCCAACTATTGACAAATGTAGTATATAAGTAGCTTGATAAAAGCGTCTGCCAAATGCCGTAAATGTAAACAAAGGAGTGTGTTGTCACTCTCTGCTCAGGACGCCATTACTCCACTTTACATAGAAAATAGTTATATAAATAGTTATCTCTCTCTCATACATACATACATATATACATATATATACACATACATATATATATATATATATATATATATACACATACATATATATATATATATATATATATACACACAT
>JAODLL010081326.1:0-15588 GCA_026546735.1 Forbesichthys agassizii | reverse complement strand
GTTGCAGTACTGGCATGTCAGCAGACAATAGCAATGGGTTATTTAGTATCAAACATCACAGTCAGATAAGATAATAACCATGATCCAGACTGTAAATGTTTTCTTTAATTTCATTAAGTTAAGATTAAATTAACATGTTTCTTTAACACTTTTATATGATCAATTAGATTTTTTGAAATCCACAAAACTATTTACCTCCATAGTTTCAATAGAACAGAAGTAAAACCCAAATTAAGATGAACAACGCAGTCTACATATATAGTTGTTTTATCTTTTATATTGTATATCCACCCTAGTTCTAATCCATCTAAAGATGCCTATTTTATGTTAGACTGGAAAATATTTCAAAATAATAAATCTTATTCCTAACCCACCCAAATCTATGCATTGTGTTGTAGACTTTCCCACTCCCGCTAGTAATACATGTCACAATGTAATACATGCACAATGGTGTATTTGTCATATCTTGGCATCACTCATGACACTAGGCGCCCTTTTCCTTCTCTATCTCTGATTCATCATAGCAAACAAGTCTGTGCCTGCTGTAAAGCCTACAAAGTGGGGGACCAGCCACTTTGGAAATGCAAAGAGACGGTCCTGAAACCTTGAGAGTTCAGTAACTCTCAGTCATTCAAATCTGTATATTGTTTAACTGAACTTCAGTTTGCAAGCACATAACTATGACAACACATCCAATATATTGCTGAGGGCAATATTATTAGATGAAAAGAAGTAAAAGGATTGCAGAGGCAGGCAAAAACAAAAACAAAAAATGTTTCGTGCATATTTGGACAAAATACCAGACTTAAAAGTGCACTGAGCACTTGGTCACAGCTGGACCACTTGTTGCCATGACATCATTGCTGAGGACACAGAGCAGCTCTTTCTAACAATGCCACTCGGTGTTTCCCTCAGAAGGGGCTGTGGGTGTTGGACCACAATGCTCCTCTGTGCCCTCAAACCTACAGTGTGCCACCCTCAAGTGGACCCCCGTGCCAAAACACCAACAAACAACTAGAATTCTGCAGGCCTCATGCTTGCATATTTGAGACCCTGTAAGAGAGGACCAAACAAACTCTGGGCACTCATTTGTCAAGGCCCATATTTTTCTGCTTCCAAAGGAAATATACAACGCAAGACAAACTGACTGAGTGTGGGCGTGTTGCGGCCAGGACTTGGTACTCTATGCCAGTGCATGAAATTAGCAATAACTAGGTTACTATAGGCACATCGTGGACTTAACTGTTTAACATGGCCGTTGTTTGTGTAATTAATTGATTTTATACTTTATATGCCTATGCCTAACAAGACTACAACCACACTCACCATGAATCATTAAACTATTTCTTCTGAAAACCATGGTTATTTTCTAGTTCAGTGGTTCATGGTGAAGGTGGTTGTAGTCTTGTTAATGTTAAAGGCATATCAAATATCAAAGAAAGAAATCTCTTGTCATGATATATCGCAACTTGAGTGAATTAATTCGTACGCACGGTTTACGCACATATAAGTGCGTACGAACGATTGCTAAATGAGGCCCCTGGCTCCTATCTTAAGTCAATAGGTTATATTAGATAAAAGGGTTGTATTACTAAACCATGTGTCTTGTAAGTAATAAAGTAGTAGCACAGCAGATATTAAAAGTTTTTCAACAATGTATCTCAGTCTATACAGGCCCACTGTATAACATCGGGGAAAAGTGTGTGTGGGTCAATGGGTGTGTGTGTTGTTAGCTTCTGTGTCATTGCTGTAGCTTGCCAATATGTTCATTGGTCTCTTCCACCAACACCTCTAATTCCATCATTGAATTTGCGTTTGCACTTATATCTAGACTGCTTTGCGTTCCGACTCTCCATGGAAACTTCTCATTTATATACTGCCACCTCCAAGGTGTTTGCACGGGTTGTCATTTATGCAAAAATGCATAGTTGATCACCCGTAATACATACTAAAATTACACTTGCTATATTATACAAAGCCCATGCAATTTAGAAATGTTTATTTGGGATGTTAGTAAATCCGTCTCCGAGTTAGATATATTGTAATGTTTGTGGTGCAAACATGATGGCGATTTTAGAACACAAATTGCTATTGGAATCAGCTGAACTAATAGTTTTGACATGAAAGACATGAAAATGGTCTGGTGGTGTGAAAATGCGCAGTTTCACACCACCACCACGCTCATCTTGCACTGCACTCCTCCGGACCAAATGTTTATCTCAAAGTAACCACAGCTGTCACTCAAAAGTCTGATGAAACATGAAAATAAATAAATTAAAATGTCAGTGCTCGGCACAATCGCAGAAGTAATTACTGATTCAAAGGTGAAAAGGATTCACACAATGTTCAGTCAAACTCTTGCGTCGCTCAAGGCCAGCCGAACGGTGTGTGAGGCCTTTGTGTTGGATGCATGCTCATGTGATTGATGGAGAGGTGGAAAAGAGAAATGGAATGGGAGGGGGTGATATAAATAGAGGGGAACAGAGGTAATGGAAGAGAAAATGGAGGGCAGGTTGAGTAAGGAGGAGGACGGGAGCAGGGCAGCGTCTGTGGCTGAGAGAGCGGTAGTGAAAGGAGGCAGATTGAATTTCACCGAGAGAAAGAGCGCAGAGCAGTGCCTGCGAGCGAACAAAGGGATGAAAAGATGACCGCACCAGCATATTACCCCTTCCTCTCTCTTTCTCTACGTCAAAGCGAACACCATCGCCGCCCACCAGAACGCCCTGCAGCATCCGTGATTAGCTCTTACAACAATTACTGCCCTGCCAGAGGGTTGGTGGGCCTGGATGTGCATAGTCAGCACTCTGAAACATAGAGGACTATACCTGTCACACGGGAGATGGATATAGGATAGAACAACATGCAGGGGAAGACAGAGACGAGTGAGAATCATTATACAAATGGACATTTTTATGATTCCTAAGCCGCTTATGAACTTGGCTGATGTAGCAGTTCTGTATTTGTGGCGTATGCACACCCACACACGTGCACGTGTTACATGTGCGTGCGAGTGTTTTGTGTGATCCTCAGATGTTCGTCCAAGCTGTCATTGAGGGAACCAAATGGTTCTCACACAGTGAAAGCAGATCATGAGATTATAAAACCTGCTTGGGTGGGACATTAAATGTATAAAGTGCATTTGAATACGTAAGTGAAATGACGGCAGGATTCATTACGCTTTTTAGTGTTGTTGTAGCGTGCGTGTGTGCATTTGTGTGTGTGTGCGCGTGCATTTGTGGTGTCGTTATAACATGAATTTGTGTGTATTAACGTGGTTCTCATACCAACTGGGCTCTGAGAGTTGTGAAAGTGTGCTTCATGTGTGTGTGTGTGTTCATCCCAACATCAGTAGGCCTAGATTAATTTTTTCTTTTATAATCAGCTCTGGCTAGGATAAAACCAAACAAAGACGTTTTTAGCCCTCTCCCGCTGAAGACTGCCGAGCAAAGACACAATCCCCACGGGATTAAACTTGTTTTTACACGAACACGTGTAGCATCACAATGAAGGAATTTGTAAATTGCCGCACGTATAACATCGGGGTTTTGGCAGGCGCAGCATCAACGTTTCCGATTCTCTGGTACTCCTGACTTCATCGTCTCGCACATTACTCTCTGGGAACGTCGGGATCCAGGGAGTTTATAACTGTAATGCTCAACAATACTCAACATATGGTGGGCGAATGTGTGGCAGCGCGAGAGAGTGGGATTGAATAAGGAGTGGGGGGGGGGGGGAAGATGAGAGGGACCGGAGGAGTTGAGGGCGGGGTCAGTTTAGAGGCTCTCCAGCACTCGTAGCACAGCAGATGCCACATTCTGTCTGGCACAGTGATCTGTGGGGCTGCTCTATTTATACACTCGCCTCCTCATTTCAAGGCCAGCAAAGCACTCATAGCTCCCACACACACACACGCGCGCACACACGCGCACACACACTCACACAGCGTGCTCAACTCCCCAATACAGACTCGCCAAAAACAAAAGATACACAACAATGCAGAGAGCGTAAAGAGGCAAAACTTGTGAGAGTGGGCGAACTGGGAATGGATCAGTCAGAGAAGATAAAGAAATAGGTTTTCCCATTCCGTTAATGCTTTGGCTTGAGTTAGCAAGCTGGCAATCGGAGGCCTGATTAAGCGTTGCAGAGGAACGGGGCCTTTTGCAGCTTTGCGGCAACTCAGGACAGCCAGAACTTACATCAGCTTTTCCACCTTAGCAACGACTATAGCGCTAAAATATCAACAATGGCTGCTGGGGAAAAAAAGGAAAATGTTAAAGCATATTGCGATCACATTTCTACACACACACTAACAGGTCTGACTGAGTCTGACAAGCTGCTTTCCAACGTAAGCATCAAAATGTTAAGTCTCCAGCGTGTCACCAGCTTCAGTCACATTTATTTCACTTTGCTTGTCCTGCTTACTAAAGGGAGACAGGTTATTACTGATTTCATACACCTGCTTCCCATAAACCACAGCCACAACACTCTCTCTCTTGCAGACAGCAGCCCACGCCTCTACATAAACTACACACAAAAAGAAAGGAAATTACTTGTAAGGAACACTTGTGTGATCAGTTGGGGCGTGCTGTTCTTGCCATGGTGACCAACACAACCACGTTGGCTGACCTGTGACAAATGCTGGCCATCCCACAGCAGTGTGTGACCAGGCCGGTGACCAGCATGAGGAGGAGGTGCCAGGCTGATGTGACTGTGTATGGTTCTTCCACACGCTACTGATGCTCCTGTTTGCTAAATGAATACATTGTTACATTGCCAATATGTCTCGTTTCTACAATATACCAAACAAGAGTCAACAGCAAAGACAATCTGTTTGTCATTGTCAGAAATTTAGCAATTCTTTCATGGTCGCAACCCATACTCAGCTATCCTGCTCCTCCCACAAATGTGAGATCATTTAAAAGGGAAATAATGTCTCTTTCCAATGGTATAATTCATTGCCAAGAAGCATTGTTACAACAATGAAATAATCTACCAATCATAAATGTCCTTAATTTTTGTGTTTAGTTCCTTTAAATGTTTAGTTTATTTAAAGTATTTTAGTGATTGAAGACATACACAGTAATATTATGCATGTATATAGACAACTTACTGTATGGAAAGAACCTTCTCAGAACATGTTTTAAAATACTTGTATTGTATTGAAACTATCTTACACACTATCACTTCAAGTGAGTATAAGAAAACCTATATGCATATGTTGTCCTCTGAGGCTATGGGCCTAGTTTCTGAAGCCATTGTTGCTGGCATGCATGTTAAACAACTGGTGTTTGTAATCAATCAACACCAACATTACAGGAGCGGAACAAGGTTCATTACACATCTGGCTTAGAGAAATGACACTGGTGCCCACATCCATCATCTTCACTATGGACCTGTTCTATTCTATGGCGGGAAATTAAAGCACACACACACACATACACACCAGTGACCTAGAATGTCCTGTAATGTCCCAAACTGAAATTGCACAAGAGGATGCAACATATTTTCAGGGTGATGTGAGTATACTGTATGTTACACGTGTATTTGATGCGTGCGATGTCACCTTTCATGTCATTTAAGATTAATGATCCATCCTGCCATTGGCCAAGTGTTTGTAAGAGGTGTGTGTGTGCGTGTGTGTGCACGCGTGCGTGTGTGTGGGTGTGTGTGTGTGTGTGTGTGTGTGCGTTTGTGTTATTGCTATGGGATACCCTTTACAGCAATGCAATATGATGCAAACTGTTGTTTGTGTCTGGTGAGTGGTCACATAGGACCAAATGCATATCACAAGTGTAGACGGTGTGTGTGTGTGTGTGTGTGTACACTGAAGGAAATCCGGCACATGCATGCAGGAGTGCAGGAGAGCCCAGCGTGCATTCTTGCCCTTCTTTGAAGTAGCCCCCCATCAAACACAGCCAGACCCTCCCCTCCCATCCGTCAGCAAGCAGTAAATCCAGCGCCTCTGAAGTGCAGGAATGCCTACGCTGGGATTTGAAGCCCGGTGAGTTATGGGAACACCTGGGGGAGGGGGGCTGCAGGTGTTAGGTAGCGTGTTGACAGCCAAGGAGGCTGATCGATTTGTGGGGAAGGTCACTTCTTACTCTGGCTGCTGAGGGGATTGTTGCCTGAGACACCAAACAAGCATTGGTCCAAACCAGGGGCCTCATGCATGAAGCTCCATGTGCTGCTCACAAATAACCTTCCATATGGAGAATATAGGAAAGCGTATTGAGAACATATTGAGAATTACAAGTCCACATACAAACAGGAACATATACAAACACAGCCAGACAGGGTTTTGCTGTGTAGGGATGTATGCATAATACACTAGCAGAATTAGCATTTTGCCTAATTTGAACACTTTTAGTAAAAATTGTATCACCTTCATTCTGTTTGAATGGTAATGAAATGTAAAACTGCCCTTGCCTCTTGTGGCTAAAATGACATGCCACCACTTTAAATGACCCAGAAATGGGATAGGCTATAGGTCCTGTACATACATGTCAAACACTGGAAGCATTTAGGTAATGCATCATATGTCTATACTGTATGCATTAAGACCTACATAAATCCACTTAAAAAAATAAAATAAATATTCATACAAAATGTACATAACAAATGGGCTGCTGCTTATGTCGCTAGTTAAATGCTAACATAAGTTATGGCCCGAACGTGAATCGGGGGAGGGTGTCAGAGACAGAGAGTGTTTTTTTCTTTTAAAGGCACAAGGGTTACAAAAACAGAACATAGATGAGGTCATGACCTGCCCTGGCTCTATCATTTATGCACATGCACATTCCTCAAGCTAACCCCCACCCCCCCCCAGCCCTGGCAGGAATTGAACTGCACTACTTAGGTAAGTAGGAGGACATGTTGTTCTTGACCCTTTTCATCCATGTTTGTCTCTCTTTCTGTTTATTTCAATATTCTGCAATGTATGTGCGCGTGCATGCGTGCACGCGTGTGTATGTGCATGCGTGTGTAAGTCCTTGCATACACTATGACATTCAGGTCAGAAGGAAACATAAATCATTGAGAAATTATTAAATCTCTAGTACTGTTGCATTTGTCCTTGTGGAGCGTCTGTTCTCCGCCTCAGTGTGTCTTTCCTCTTCTTGACTGTTTGGAAAAGGGCCGGAGTGGGGGAAGGCGGAAGGTTATACATGTATCCATTAATGCAGTTGATGGCTAGGCCAAATATTAAAGATATATTACTAGCCCCAAGTGTCCAATAAACTCCCTCATTCCATTTATTAAAGGACAAATGAAACAATAATAAATTTGATGGATTGAACGTCAAAGGCGAGGAGGAAAATGAAAGGACACAAAACAAGTAGATGTATTCCCATTGTGACGGTAAGATGACTAACACAAAACGCCAGTTGAAACTTTCAGTGACATTGATTTTTGTGGAAGATGTCTCTGTAGCCAGCCAGGATGATTAGCCACCCCCTCCAGCCCAATCAATCATTACACAAAGGATTTTAAAAAGACAATATTTGCCCAAGCCAAATAGACCTTGAAAATTAAAAGAATGAGAAAAGAGCTATTGAGAACTAATAACTAAATGAAGGTCACTTATATAAGGTAAATCTATCAAATAAAAATACAAAACCTAATAGAATTTGCAAAACATTAAGAGTTCTATAATTCCATGCATACAACTGTCAAATGTGCATGACTATGTTTGTTTTTGTTTTTCTGGAAACAATGATGACAGTATTTTCAATATTGAGATTAGTTTTGTGAGAAATTATCTCTATTTTTCTGTTGTGGAAATAATGTCAAGTGTATTTTATTAAATGGATAGTGACTAATGTTCGCCTTTTCCAGCAAATCCTCTGTGGTACGTCAAGTGTCTAGTGAAAGCCGAGAGATTTTGCCTGTTTGTCATTCGTTGTGGGAGGAAACGTACTACTACAATACCCTAGTTTGTGTCGTCTTTGGTTTAGGTAATGCAAGGGTGTTGTGAAGTGTTGGGCCGCACCCTGCATTTGTCTCGAGCCAGATAATTGCTGTGGCTCCTAGCAATGGCTGACAGGATGTCTCAGATCTGTGTGAGTCAGGTTACAGGTGTGAAAAGTAATTCCTAGGTAAGAATAAGAACACCAATGAGTTGTTGACTAGGTGAACATCGTGTTCTTAAATAATGCTGGAATTGTCTATCCTTAAAATCACCAACACTAGAATACGAACAGTAATTATCAGTGTCTGGCACAGGGCTAAAATGTATTAGTATTCTGAGATTAGTAGTAAACCAGTGTATTACATTGGTAATAACAAAGACTGTCTTCAAAAGAAACAATTCTTCTGTAGCTGGCATCATCAGATAGGTACATAAAGCTTATATTTTATATTTTCTTGTGGTAAAATAGTGATCATGTCATGATTTTATTGAAAAGAGCGTGTAAAATGGTTTGTTTGGACTGTAACATGTGTGTGATGCAGTGAGAAGACTAGGTCTAACTGCTCTCTCTACAATAGTGAGGCATACAGTTTGACCTGCTATTTTGTATCCTAATACCAAGCAGCCTTTTCTCTTCCAACACGCCCAATCCTGTCCTCAAAAGGCATAAAGCCCCATAAAGCTGGTGTTCAACAGACTAGTACCTGGCATGGACTGTATACAGCCCAAAATAGCTGCATGCATGTCTGTTTTCATATGAATACCCTGCCATTACATGCACACACACTACAGCATACCTATCTGGCTTAGTGACTGACTGAGAGACTGCTGTGGCAACTATGTGTTGTGAGCTATGATCATTTTAGTGTAACACAATGCCATTATGGACCAAGGCGAACCAGGACATTTGTAAGGTACAACAGTCTAGTATGGCAGCACGAGGCACAATTTACATAGAAATGACCAAATTACAGAGCCCCATTGCAGCCAATGGATGCTATCATTCAAAGTGACTACTATAATGCCACGCAGCTCTCCACAATGGCTCTCCTCCATCCCTTCCATACCGAGCACTGGCGGTCAGCTGGAATGAAGGAAATGTGCTGGCTCAGCAGTGAGGAGGAATGCGGTCATCAAGTGTCATGTGACCTCCTTGACCTTACGTACAGCATATCGATTCTCTCAGCACTACAGGCAGTGGAAGGCCTGCATGCTCCTAACAATGTCACTGCACACAGGAACAAGCCTAAAGCTCAAATTCCACACACGAGTGTTTTGATCCTTTGAAGTCTGCACAAAGCTGTGGTTTTTATGAACGGCAATTTTGCACCAATTTACTCGAGATGTATCAGACATGAAAGGCTGTGACTGCTCTCTATTTCCATCACAGATGTCTCTCTGGATTTATAAAGGTCAGACTAATGTCCTTGTTAGGGAAGTGAAGTCATACAGTATGTCCTAACCAGCTCATTTGATCACTGGAGTCCGAGGCAAATCATAGCCATCCTACACAGAATTAGCATAGAGACGTCTTAATTTAGGTCTTAGCCAGGTGCAAGTGGTCATGAATGAGACTCATTCAACAACCAAATGGTAGATTAATTTGCTGTGAATAGTGGTTTGTTATTCTTTGCAACAAAAGACCAAAATAACAGTAATTTACATGCATACTAATTTGCATTAACATACAGATGAGGCTTGATGCAAATGAGTGAAGCGCTGTGGTTTTGTGGCTGCAGTGAACCATTAAAAAGAATGACTCAAAGGAATATGTAAACTCATCCGGACAGCAGCATGTCAGCCAACACACATCAATGTCCTTAGCAGAGGCTAGTGTGTAGAGCCAGGTACCTTAGGTCAGCCAGTATAGTCTATAGTGTGGAGCCTGCATGTTGTCCTGATGCAAACTGCCGTTTGCGTTGCCAGTGCGTGAAGCAACCTTGCATGAATCCTGGGGAAGTCTAGAATATGAATAATTAAATGAGGACTCTGTGTCCTGTTTGCTTAGCAGCAACATGACAAAATAAAAATAATGCTGAAGTGTAGAAATAGGATTCTCACATTTCTGCAGAGGCAAACTTAAAATTCCTGTAGGCTTACAGTAAGGAAAGTATGTTTGGAAAAAACATAACTGTAACAAATACTGTTCTGTAGAACAGTGTAGAGGGCAGTGTCTGCTACCATAGGAAATATCTAGAAATGTTTTTTAATCTATCCACTTTCAGTGTGAAATATATATAGATATAAAATGGCAGGCAATCTAATCGGTACAAGGGTAAACTGGAACAACAGGCAAATGCAGGTAACAGGGAATACTGTTGGGACGCTTTCTGTAAACAGACAAGGAATATTGTCTGGTGAGGTGGAGACAAACACAAGACAGGTAAGGGCAATCAGAGTGTGACAGATTTATGTGAAAATGGCATCTAGGCTTTCCCTGCCAGAGCCTGGGTTAGAATGACAGCTGGGAGACTGCTTTTTCTAAAATGATGAGTGATTTGTTCTCCACCAAGCAGAGGGAACTCTATAAAGTACTGATTGTGAGATGAGCTGGTACATTTAGATTCTGATTGGACATCTGTTGGCTAGTTATTATGATCATACTGTGACTGTTAAAACCCCTCCTGTTATCCTCAAATGTACTAACATCTTTTATCCTTGGGGTCAATTTGACCACAGATATTTAAACATCCAGGAAATAACTATATTTAAAAGTTGTTCCCAAGTTTATGTGTCAGGTACAAATAAAATATTACCCTCTCCCCATCCCCCTTATACATCCAGTATACCTATTATGCGACTATTGAAAAATATGTAAATCACCATAAAAGCTCACTGAATTACCTAAACTTTTAAGAAAAAACATTTCTGTTATCAAGAATATAATTTAGAGTTCTAACCTAATCTCAGCCTTTTCCGTCCATAAGCACTAGGTCACATATTCCTTGGTAGGACGGATCCTTCCAAGTGCCTTCATAGTCGGGTCATTCCGAGGCTAGAAAAGACATTCGAAGAACACGTAATGGAACGGCCTAGCTAGTGTGAAAGATGACGTCATTCAAAGTCCCACCTTCAAAATCAATATGCTTAATTAAACAGCGTGTTACGTTTGAAAAAACAATTGAAACAGTTGAAAAAACAATGGATCGTGCTGTATTGTTGTTAGTTTCGTTTTGCGCCATTTTTAAATCTCTCCTCTTCTGACGTTTGCATAGAATTGTGGGTATTTTTAGAACACGAAGAATGCACAGTCCTTGGTAGAATTCTAAAGCATCCTAGACATTGGAACGGTACTTTGTCGATATTTGATGAGGTAGCATCCTTGAAATCCAGCCGTTAAGAATCCTTCCTTGACATTGAGAAACACCCATTCATGGGTACCAAAGACGTCACTTCCGATGCAGCTTCCGCCATATTTGTTCCCAACTCCAACTATTTAAGACAGCAAATACAGTGCATGTAATTGAGACATAAATAAATTATTGGTTGCGATTTGAGATTCATATCATCTCATCCAACTGTATTTTGTACCTTAGAAATTGCAAGCGTCTGCTCCAAGTTCTTTTTACCGACATACTAATAGGCTGGCTATAACAACGGCAAATAACTATAGTATTCTACATAGCATGTCAATGAATACGTCGTTGCTGGATGGGTAAACAAGACATGTACTGTAAGTAATTCAACAATTACCTACCGCTACTGTTTGAAATGTTTTTGAAAAGCTTTGTTAGTTAAAGGGCGGCTAGCTGGCTAACAACATTAGCACTGGAGGCGAGCTTGAGTGCTAATAAGTGCTAAAAGCAGGTACATGTTTTGTTTTAGAAGTATAATACAGGTCAGACTATATGGTGTAGATTATGGCCATATGCTTTTTCTTATATTTAAAGCAATAAAACACAAATCCAATCATATAATTTTGTAACAATCTCTGGGGAGTTCAGCTTCAATGAGAATAATATATGAACATACTGCATTTTAAACTTCACAGGTCAACCATTCCAGGCTCTCAACACTGGCAGTCGAAATATATCTTTATACATTAAAGTTAAAGATGATGCTTTGTTGTTGTCTATTATTGATAATAAATATTAGAAAGTAAGCTATTGTTTTATTGTTAATGTTGATGTATTTGTGTATAGATACATTAGTCTGATATCACTGAATCATACTCTACATATTCAAATACCTTAGATTGTGCGGAATATTTTGTTGTGCATTGCAGTCCAGAGGTTACAGTGGTATTAAAACAACAACCCCAAGAAACAAAACTGGGAATAAGTAATGTTTATTATAGGAAGGGAAATAGTAATGTATACATTTGACATAGTAAAAAACTACTGCCCGTCCATTCTGTGTGGGGAGACCATCCATCCATCCATCCATCTTCATCTGCTTATCCAGAGTCGGGTCGCGGGGGCAGCAGCTCCAGCAGGGGACCCCAAACCTCCCTTTCCCGAGCTACATTGGAAAGCCCTGACTGGGGGATCCCGAGGCGTTCCCAGGCCAGTGTGGAGATATAATCTCTCCACCTAGTCCTGGGTCTCCCCCGAGACCTCCTCCCAGCTGGACGTGCACCTCCCAAGGGAGGCGCGCAGGGGGCATCCTTATCAGATGCCCGTACCACCTCAACTGGCTCCTTTCGACGCGAAGGAGCAGGGGCTGTACTCCGAGTTCCTCACGGATAGCTGAGCTTCTCACCCTACCTCTAAGGGAGAAGCCAGCCACCCTCCTGAGGAAACCCATTTCGTCCGCTTGTACCCGTGATCTTGTTCTTTCGGTCATTACCCACCCTTCATGACCATAGGTGAGGGTAGGAACAAAAATTGCCCGGTAGATCGAGAGCTTTCCCTTCTGGCTCAGCTCTCTTTTCGTCACCACAGTGCGGTTAAACGATTGCAATACCGCTCCCGCTGCTCCGATTCTCCGGCCAATATCTCGCTCCATAGTCCCCTTACTCACGTACAAGAGCCCAAAGTACTTAAACTGTGGAGCGAGAGTTTGGCCGGAGAATCTGAGCAGCAGGAGCGGTATTGCACCACACCGTGGTGACGAAAAGAGAGCTGAACCGGAAGGCAAAGTTCTCGATCTACCAGGTGTGAGGGTGGGTCATGACCGAAAGAACAAGATCACAGGTAAAAGCGGCCAAAATGGGTATTTCTCAAGAGGGTGGCTGGCTTCTCCCTTAGAGGTAGGGTGAGAAGCTCAGCTATCCATGAGGAACTCTGAGTAAAGCCGCTATTCCTTCGCGTCGAAGGGAGTCAGTTGAGGTGGTATGGGCTTCTCCCAAGGGAGGCGCCCAGGGGGCATACTAGCTTCATAACGCCTCAAGATCCCCCAGTCAGAGCTTTCTAATGTGGCTCGGGAAAGGGAGATTTGGGGTCCCCTGCTGGAGCTGCTGCCCCCGCGACCCGACTCTGGATAGTTGGATGAAGATGGATGGCATATCCCTCCGCCACCAGCTGCCTACCATCCATCTTCTCTCCTTTCCTTCAATGATGAATAATCCCATTTCATCTTCCTTGAAAATTTTGTTTGCTGAGCTGCTGCTACTAAATTCAAGGTCCTTTAAATCTCCTCCAGCTCTTTATCCCTCCCTAGAATTATTTGTCGGCCAAGATAATTTCACCGTGGGACTCGCTGAAAATTCACACACACCAAGTCTCTTATCTCCTTGTTTTGGTCTAATCAACCAATCGCCCCTCACAATCCTCATCCAGCAGTTAACAGGCATTGTGCGCTCGGCCAGATTCCTACATTGACTACAAACCCAATCTCTAATAATGACTGCCTTAAAATTGCATTTTTCAATGTCCGATCCCTCTCATAAAGCTCCACTCATCCATTAGTTTATAACTGACAAAAAACGTGACATTCTATGCCTAATGGAGACATGGCAAAAACAAAATTAGTTTTTTTCATCTTAATCAAGCCGCATCACCTGGATTTGTTTACATCTCTCAACCTCGCACCACTGGACGAGGGGGCAGGGTTGCAGTTCTTTCACGTGACATTCTGAAAGCCAGATCTATTAGTATACCTGCATTTACTACATTTTAATGTATAACCTTTAAACTCACTGATCCTCCCAACCTCTAATTTCTTTAATTATATAAATGGTAAATGGCGCATTTATATAGCGCTTTTATCCAAAGCGCTTTACAGTATTTTGCCTGACATTCACCCAGTCACACACACATTCATACACCGATGGTGATTGCTGCCATGCAAGGTGAGACCAACCACCGGGAGCAGTTAGGAGTTAAGCAACTTGCTCAAGGATGCTTACAGGTAGGTCAACACCACCCAAGCCCAACACCTAGACCACTAGACTATCCTGATTGATTTAATCTGCTCCACTGGTGTTTCTCCTGTCAATGTCACTGAGGGACACCTCCCCATATCTGACCACACACCCATCTTGTTTGAAATATCTGGCCCCCTCCCAAAGCAGCGATCCAACTGCTCCATCAAATTTTTAAATATAAAAAATATTAATCCCACTGAATTATTGAGCGTGATTGCATGTACCCGTCCCATTTCTCTGTCCCCCCTGGAACTCACCACTCACTACAATGACCTTTCCTCCTCTGGATATCCTTGCTCCCCTCAAAACTCGGTCAGTCTCTTTTACCCACACTGTCTCCTGGTAAACCCCTGAGCTACGGCAGCTGAAAGCTCTTGAGCGTCTTTACAAGAGGACCATAGAAGAAGCTCACTCACAAGCGTACCTGGATCATCTCTCAAAATACAAAACTGCCTTCTCAACAGCCAGATCTTCCTACTACTCTGACATAATCAACTATGATAAAAGCCCCAAAGTTATTTTTTCAACTGTAAAGCAATTACTCGATCCTTCTGATAACTCTCACCCTGACCCCACGCCTGAATTGTGCAATTCATTTCTGGACTTCTTTGTTTAAAAAATGTTAAACAACCACCTCCATCTACAATCATCCTCCACCCCTGCTGAGAACTTGTCCTGGATGAACTCATCATTGGGCTCAACCTCTACCTCCTGGCTCTCTGATATCACTCTGGCCACTGAAAAGTCCATTACTAAAATCATCATGAAATCAAATTCCTCTACCTGCCAAATTGACACAATTAACTCCTCTCTCGCCACCGGCTTCGTACCCCCCACCCTGAAAAATGCAGCTGTGACACCCACACTTAAAAAAAACAAGTGCTGACTCCAATGACCTCAACAATTTCCGCCCCATCTTCAACCTTCCTTTCCTCTCCAAAATACTTGAGGGTGCGCAACTTCTCAATCATCTAAATTCTAATAATTTATTCGAACCATTTCAGTCTGTTTCCATCCAAAACACAGTACTGAAAAAGCTATAATTAAAATCACCAATGATCTACTCCATGCAGCTGACTCCGGCCTCCCGTCCATACTTATCCTTCTTTACCTGACTGCAACCTTCGACACTATCTCCCACCCACTCCTCCTGGAACGTCTGGATGGTATTGGTATTGCAGGAGTTGCTCTTTCCTGGTTCGCCTCCTATCTCTCAGATGCCAACCAATTGTCCAACTTAAATCCCACAGATCAAGATGTGAGGTGTTGGAATCTGGGGGGGGTTTCTAACACCAGTTCCTGCGTGTTCTTTTATGGAGTTTAAGTAGGAGGAGACACTGTGTCAAAGTTATAACAAAGCCGCTTTAATATAATA
>JAODLL010081315.1:0-15588 GCA_026546735.1 Forbesichthys agassizii | reverse complement strand
ATATATATAAAACAATTAAAAGTAAGCTTTGTGAGGTAAAGAAGTTTTGAACTGACTTAAAAAGTAGACAACGTCGGGGATCAAGAAACAAAATGTTTTGATCCAAGAAGCACACTTATTGAGTGCCGTGCCTGGTCTCGCTCCCAACTGCATTCCACTCACCAAAACAATGACAGAAACCAACAATAGCAACAAAATAATGTGAAATAGACATGGCATCATAGAATCAGTCAATGTTGCTAGGCAACTACTGATCTGTAACAATGCAGAAGTGGCGGGGTGGGGTTGCATCCAAACAGCATTTATTGAACACCTCGGCTAGACATCAGAAAGAGGCTCAGAAACACATTAAGGGCTAGGACAACACTGAAATTACGTTTGCCAAGTAAATGGAGCTGTGCTCGTTCCTCCATGTTGAGATCCCATATCATCCACCTCAGGGGTCCCCTCCACTCCAGTTACTATTTGATGCCGTTTTCAAGTACTACCAGGACTTACAATGGCTTAGTATGAGTACCCTCACCCTCGAAATAACGTTGCCTTTACAGTCATAGACTGCTTAACAAATTAAACTTGATAATGCTAAAAGCAAATATGGTATTGCACATCAATCCGTGTATCATTCGTTCTTTCCATATTCAATTTAGAGTCAAAAATCAAAAAATTAAATAACCATTCATAATGTCATTTGTTTTTGAATCTGAAACCAAAACACAAAAAACGGTTTATTTTTCGTACTTTCGTTTTTATGTTCAGATCACAAATAGAGAATTAAAAAACGGGCTATGTGGCAAAAAAATCGAACAAATTAAATGAAGAAAAATGTTTGCCCCGTAGCCCGTTTTTTAATTCTCTATTTGTGATCTGAGCATAAAGACGAAACCTCTCCAAGGTGTCACTGCTTTGAGAGGTCAGGTGTCTCCGTGCATGGCTGACATTGCCATTGGTGTGCAAATGGATGATTGTCAGGTGCTTTGGATAAAAGTGCTATATAAATGTTATAGCCAATATTTGGCTATTCTTTGAAAATTGGTGTGCAAATTTTATCCTCATGATTCGCGAGAATGAATTGATATAGCAAACTTCAGTTTAACTTTAACTAGCCGCGAGCATCAGTCTGCATAACCTAGAACTCCTTGAGATTGTGTCGCAGTAGCAACTGAATTTACCAATTGGCATTGTATTGATAGCTATACAGGCGTGGTTAAGGTGAGCGGCGTGGTTTAGCTGTGTCGACCAGATTGTTTATCCAATAAATTGCAAAGTATTTTTTGAAAGTGCCTGCATACATTAAAACAAGTCAAGTAATTTATTAATCACAATTATATATGGAAAGCATGTAATTAATCCAGGGGGGCATCCAGGGGAAATCCATCATCTCCCTATAGTATAGGGAGATGATCCAGGCATGTCCAGCTGGGAGGAGGCATTGGGGAAGACCCAGGACTAGGTGGAGAGAATAAATCTCCACATTGGCTTGGGAATGCCTCAGGATCCCCCAGTCAGAGCTAGCTAATGTGGCTTGGGAAAGAGAAGTTTGGAGTCCCCTGTTGGAGCTGCTGCCCCCGCGACCCGACAGATAAGCGGGTGAGGATGGATGGATGCGATTAATCGAAATTACATTTTAATAGTGTTTTACAGCCCTAATAAATAAATAAATAAATCACAATAAAAGCTGCAAGAATTGAGCTGAAAACATTAAGATGCTCCTGGGGAACTGGGGAAAGTATTCCTTTGGCTATTTATTCATAAAGCTTAATCAGCTCAGCACCGTGTAAAGATTGGTTTAATTAGCAATTCAAACAGCGGATGACTTTCTCTCTGGTGATTGAGATCTTTCCCCCCCAAAGCCTGTTGGCTTTCATCTTAACACAAACTATAAATAGCTTCCTCAATCAATTAGACATCTCGATTAGTGAAATAATATCCAGAAAACTTCATTTCAATATTAACAAAAACAAAAAAAAAAGAAGAAAATATGCAAGAGGCAGTTTGATGTGTTGTCACCAATTCCCCTTTTAAAGTTCAGTGTTCACAAAAACACCCCACTTAGATAATCATTATCCATTTCCTTACGGGGCTAGAGAACAAACCTCTGATAGCGTCTGCTGATCTCATTTGAGAAAGTGTGTCTTCTCTCCCCTTTAATAGATGAGAACTTCCCGTGGGAATCTCCTCTAATGCAATGAAGCACTTTAGACCCCCTTCTCTACTGACTAATAGAGGGATGCAGGTTCAACACAGCTAAGTATCTTGGATTTAGAGCCGCTGTTGTTTGGGATTTCATGAAAGAGTTCACATTGAGGGGAAAATACAATACAATGAGATGAAGGTTACAAAATGGTACAAGAGTAACAATTTTTAAGGTTATCGAACATTAAACACAAACAAGTGAAGAAAATGTATTCATGGCAGAATGTAACAGTCAGCAGGATAAATAACTAGCAAAGCAAATCAATTATAACTTAGTCTGTAATCTCCCCCTTGCATTCAGCAGCAACAGCTCTTCCAAATTGCTTTCAATGCAATGTTATAAGACACTTGTGACTGAAAAGAACAATTTGCAGGGTTATTTATCCGATATACTGTAGTTGTCCTAGAATGCATTAAACATACACGGAATTTGTCAAGAATTTTACTATCAGCTATTCTGAAGTGTGATTTTCTGACACATTGTCAGCAAAGGATGTGCAATGTTAATTTTGCAGCAGTGCAGACAACACACACGAAGGTATCCACCTCTCTCTCTCTCTCTCTCTCTCTCTCTCTCTCTCTCTCTCTCTCTCTCTCTCTCTCTCTCTCTCTCTCTCTCTCTCCAGAATAACAAAACAACAAAAAAACACAAAACCTCAAAGTATATTAGCTCAGTGTGACAGCATATCCTATTCACAGACAGCTGCCACGTACATCAAGAGGAAGAGAAGGGGTGTCAGGGCATTGAAGCTCGTCTGTGTTGCATTTTCAATGTGTGTGCCTCACAGTTGTAAAGCATGCACACGGTTTATTTTTGCGAGAGTGGAGCAGGGCTAAATGCCGTGTACGTGTAAAAAAAAAAAATAGAATACATTAGCAAAGAGATGAGGTCTCAGTTTCCATAAGTTGCACTATAATTCAGTTCACCTGGGGCCTGGGGAACTATTCATGTCCCAAAAGTAGAACAGAAACAAACTGGTGTTGGTGGCTATACTAATTTGTTTATATAGGTAATTAACAAATTTTAGTCATAATAATAATGTTATGTACCAGCAACAATATTAAATATTAAATAGTATTTACCTTAAACGTGAAATGCCACCGAAAGATTAATGTAGTCAGTAGAGTTCTTTATTTTGTAATCAATATTTTCTATGCTTAGCCTATCAGTGTAAGAACATTCCATTTTAAGCCGTATAGACTATAAACAAATTGTGGAGCATGCCAAAATCAGGATGTTGTACTAGGCTAGATTTGTTCTGACAAAGCAACATTGCAATAACCATGATTTTGAATTCTGTGGCAAGGCGAACCTTAGGGCTGGTTCATAGTCTAGGCAAGCTATTGGACGCGTCGAGCTACACAAGGAGGGTTTGATGTGTACTTAGTTGGCTGCATAGCAAAATGTGTTGTCTTTTTTTGTTTTTTACGCAATGCAAGCACGCCTTCCATTTCATCTGAAATTGCTCAGAGCACCAACTGAAACACATTCTCAATGTGTTGAAAATTCATGCGTATAGCACTTTCGTTTGAGATAGTGTCCGCGTAGCTTGTGTAGAATATGAACCAGCCCCAAAGGCCTTACATACTACCAAATGCGTGGCCTCTCGCAACGCGGACGAGCTTTGAAGTTAACGATATTTTTAACTATAATTTTTATTTGCACACACATTCTTTCCCGTGAACATTTTTGGCGTAACTAAGATATTCGCTGGAAAGATTTTTTTTTATACGCCTAGAACACTCGTGTTTTCTTAGCAGGGCATCAGTCGCACTTGCACAGTCAACGTGCACATGTCCGTGTGATGATATTTACGTCATGCGCACAGTCCGTACCTCCACATATACGGTAAGTATGCCAAGGCCTTTACAGTGCAATGTAGAGACATGTGGTTCTAAGATTCATCTGTGACATGGTTAGGTGAAAATACTAGATTAATTATAAGAGCTCACACCCATCTCTACATATTTATCAACATTGCTTCATTTCACTGACGTTCGCAAATTAAATTCTTACACTGCCCCTTATTCCACATAGTTTGCTGTCATAACAGGCTATGGCTTGGCTCCACCAAGGCTGCTTTATGGCGCAATACCAATACTGCACCTTCATTCCGCCCCACTGTTTCATGGAAAAAGTACGGGAAGGATGGGTGGGAGGGGGGGGAGTAGTGGGAGGTCATTATTTTAAATTCTGAACATGCACAAAGTGGATTTTAAGCATGATACACTACATTACTTTAAATGGAACATGATATACTATAAGCTACTAGACGAAGAGGAGCCTGACATGCAGAAAAAAAGAGAGCTGTCAGCAGGATATCTTCTGACAGAAACCCAAATAATCACACAGCTAAGAGAACTTATTTATGAGTCAGATTCAGTCTTTGGTAGGATTAGACAGAAATCATACACAAAAGCCTTTCTGCCATTGTTATGTATTTTTTTAGCTATAGTGGGATGGCTATAAATAAAGTCTTGGTTTTAGCTCTTTTTTTTCTGCTGACTAGGTCAGGAATTCAGTTACAGCATTAGGTTGAAATTATTTATATGAACAAGGCAGCAATATCCTCAACGTAGGAAACTGCTGCGCATTAAAATTCTACAGATACTGTCTCAGGACATATTGATGAGAGAATGTAATGACATGTTTAGTTTCATTGTTTTTGTTTGTTTTAGAATCAAAAAGCACAAAGGCAAAATTGTCTTTAACTGTGGGAATGATTTATTTTTAGGTTCTCTAAGCATAAACAAAATATGTGTTTAGAGCATATGATAAAGGCACGTTCCTTCACAGAGGACAATGACACGGTTATGACATTGGCTTCTGATCTGGCTGTCAAGGTCAACCGAGATGTACGGAGGACAACAATCAGATAACCAAGGAGCATCCGTGTCTCAGTCTGCTCGCTAGTTTCATGTTTGACTTGAGCTGGACCTCTTTCTAAAAGATGATTGAATAAACTATGCACAACAAGTTAAGAAATGCGTAAATACTTCATGCAGCTTGGACGTGCTGTTCGTGCCAGAGTGACCAACACTCTTTGTCTGAC
The DNA here is from genome assembly GCA_026546735.1 of Forbesichthys agassizii. NCBI lineage: Eukaryota > Metazoa > Chordata > Actinopteri > Percopsiformes > Amblyopsidae > Forbesichthys > Forbesichthys agassizii. Next base: position 10,342 of record JAODLL010081315.1, on the reverse strand, counting down.
TTAGAACATGTGCTGGTTGAAGAATGGGATGCCATCCCACAGCAGTGTGTGACCACAAGCTGCCAGGCTGTGCATGGTTCTTCTACAGGCTACTGAAGATCCTGTTTGTTAGACTGATAAACTGTCTAAATTGTTACTTCAGACTTCAATCATCCAATCCACCAAACAAGAGTCAACGACAAAGAAAAGCGGTTTCACATTGTCAGAGAAGATTTGGAAAATATTGTATGGGTGCAACACACAAATACAGCTCTGCTGCTAATCCCACAATAGCATGTTCCAGAAGTGTGTAACAGTATGGTGAAGTCCAGACACATCTATTGATCTATATATATATATATATATATATATAAAACACTCTACAGTAATGTAATTATTACAATACATTACAATACATTGAATACAATTAAAGCTATGAATAATTATTCCCCCATTGAATCAGTACTGTAGTGCAAAACTATTAAGACTGTCTAAGAGGAGCTTTTCAGTGTTAACCACTGCACAGTGCACTCTGCACTATGTGCCTTAGGATTATGGCAGACATTCAGTCAGTCCTGCATGCATGCACAAAGCAATATGTTACAACCATTTTATTTCTATAAATGCATTATATTTATTGAACGCAAAGAACATGACCAATGCCTCATAAAAAAGTTATTCCTCCCATTTCAAAAAAGGAGAAAAATCCCCCTGCATATGAAGCACCCAGTTATGTAAGTTTTTTCTTTTCCCTCTTCCATCCATCTGTATCAGACATCCTATCTCCACTTTCTCAATCCCTCCATCCCCCAGACATTCCTCTGGCTCACAAGGTCCTGTTTTAATGAGGCATTGGGAGATAATTGCTCTTCGGCGGGAAGAACCAACTGACACCACCATTGACCGCTTGTCAAACACACACACACACACAACTAAAGCAACACTGAGACATATGTCTACAGTATGCTGTAGATCTGCTAAACAGACTTCAAAATGTACCTACAATAGGACCTGTAAACATGACATTCCAGGGCAGGGAGCATCTCTTAATTATGATAGGACATTTTATTTTAGGCTATTTGTGTTGTTATAGTATCAAACCAAAGTCTTATTGGCTCATAATCTTGTCAGGCTACCCCTGATACAATAGGCTGCTGGACATGTACTGTAATAGACCTTGGGGCAAAGAGCAAATGGGAATGACCTCAGAGGTGTCGAACGGCTTTCACCACATTCAGTGACGTGATCCAGGAGGACGGTTTGCTTCTGTACTGCCAGGGGCTATGTGACCTCAGCAGACGATAACACGCACAAGGAATAGGCATGAAGGTGGACATGTACATTTTCTCTTGGCAAAGGAGCTGTAGTTTAGTGTCACATTTTATGATATCGGAATACTGCCGGTGCATCTTTAATTTCTTAACTCTCTAATAACAAATAATGTTAGGTTTCCTAGGTTGTAATTGAGTGTGTGTGTTGCCAGCAGAATCTATTTTTACACAGTGCACACTCTGTCTATGCCAGCTGAAAGTCAAAGAAATGTTTGTTTTTTTATTTCCCCATTTTCAGTACATCATTGACATTTAAGACATTGATCTGTAGTGTATAGGTCACATCTTTGTTGTTAAAAGCCATAATTTACCAGAAAACCATTTTACAGCCAATATTGAAATATGATTACTTAGTGACCAATGGAGCATTTCTAATCCATCTCTTTTGATAGTTGAGGAAGATACAGTATGTGGCTGCAGGCTATTGAAAAAGCCATATCTACACTAGTCAATAACTACAGTTTTGATAAACAAGTGTTTGAATGGTTCAAGCTGAATCTGTGAGCAACTAAGGTTGTGCTAAGATTCACTGCTCCTGTCAAATGTGTTGAGTCACGGTGTTGTCATTGTCAATGTTATGACAGTGCTGTGCATTCAGTCCACCTATACTGTAAATCCACCATCCATCACCCGTGAATACATAATAAACTCAGAATCTGATAAATTAAACACAAGAAATGTAATATTTGAATATTCAACTAACACAATTAGCAGGAACAACAACAAGGATCTTGTTTTCAATCTAAATTACCCCTGCGTGTTTGGCAAGCAGCTGCTGTTTTAAGGCTCGTTTACATTCCAGTGGCCATTGTTGACACATTGCACACGCTGGCAAGCAGTGGCACTCCAAATTGCCTGCTAAGTAGCTTCTCCACAATAGCCGTCACTCGGTACAGTCCATGTATGACCGCTGGGATCACATTTATTCCAGCCTGATTCCTCAGGCGGCTATGTGATGTTCTAAGACAGCAAAATCCATCGGAATTCTGTTCCAGCCATAGCTTTTCCTTTGATATTCAGAATATTAATGACCAAACTGTACAGACGAGGCCTGTGGGAACCTGAGTTAACAGTCTGATTGCACCCAACCATAAACCCTCAAAAGTGGATGACAATTTGTTGCTTGTCTAAAAAGGTCTTTAACAATAGACAATGTCTAAATGTATTGCTACCAGGTGAAAAAGTTGTAACATCAGCACACATTATACTAAAAATGAAGAACCAGTCCTTAACTAGTCCTAAACGACATTCACATACTATACTCATATCACATTGCAGGACATCAATCCAGTTCGCCTTTCAAATCAAAACTACTAAAGATAGAAATAAATGGAGTGTTCAAAAGAAACGTACCCCTCCATAGAAGTCCCTATATCAAAACATATCTGTGTCCTATACAGACATACACTATTCAATAATTCACTACTCTTTGACAGTCATAGCTTCACACTCGATATTAAGTGTGAAATATGTCAAGTCTGTCAAGTTCACTGAGTGACAAGAGGATTCTTCAGTTACTTTATACCCATCATTTTACATTTAAGTAACAAAAAACAACATTACCTTATAGTTTATGTGTTGATAGTCTACAGTAGTATATAGGCAATATTAATAAAAACATAATCAAATTATAATAAAAAAATAAAACATGATGCTGCCTAGCCTATACCAGTGAAAAGGATTTAAAAAAGCATTTGAAACATGATCAATTGAATTTCTGCTACGTTACCTGCCGGGATCTCCACTGGACAAATAATCCTATTAGGCTATATGATTTTGCAATCTTAAAATGTCCTTTAACGAGAAACAAGTGCGAAGGAAAACTTTTCATACAATTTGCCCCAATGTCTAACATTTGGCTTAATTTGTCTTCAGGAGTCCATTTAGGAAATAATGCAATTGATGAATATAGGCAACTGATGACAAATGTAATGGGATACAGCATGTGATTCAACTGTATTTGGCAAGACTACAAATAGGCCTATTCCACCACTAACCAAGAAAACACCTCCAGAATGAATAGGCACACAGGGACCAAATGCGCTGCCCTCTGAGAGCATGCTGAACACCGGCGCCGCGTTTTTCATTGCCACCCAAACTCCAAATAGCCTGATTGAATGTTAGGATACACACTTACTTTCGTGTTTTGAAGTTCCCCATGTGTGTCGCGGCACGGCCGGGCTCTTGATAATCGCTCTCCCGGCTGATTTCAAGGCGTCCATGGTGAAGTGTGTCGTGGGCAGGTGGATACTCCTCTCTGCGTGCCTCGGACACAGTGAACTGTAGTAGTGGGCTACGTTCGCGGAGGGATGCACGCACCAAATATAACCCACCCCCTGCTCCTCTCCTCCCCCCTCCTCCCTCCTCCCTCAGTGAAAATGGGACCGAGAAGGGACAAGCTGCACACAACGAAGCCAGAACACAAAACGTGTTTTATTGCCGCGTTATTACTTTGATCCAAAATCGAGGGCGTCCTTCTAACCTTACACGCCCTCTAAACCGAGTTCAAGGTGTTTTATGGAAATATGGTTGGTGGGTTTTTGGTGTGAATGAAACATGGGTAAATACTATTTGTAGTATAGCCTACTGTAGATAGGGCTTTTAAATACGCCCATTACTGTTATAAATTAATCTCTTTTTGGAAATAGCGATTTTTGGAAAACTTATATATTGCTCCTATATCATTTAAATGTGATTATTTTAGTAACACACAAGAATTGCACATACGGTAGGCCTATTTCATTTGATATGACGATATCAGGTACTTTTTATTTGATAGAATCTGCGTTTGCCTGCCTTGTACTATTAATATATTAATATACTACTAATATAGTGACTACCGGTATCACGCATGCATGGGTGCATATTGAAACAATGTTAGCTATATTGGCGCCCTCTGTTGATATAAAACAGGTATGACATTGTCCTATTCCATGATAAAATGAAGCTGACAACACACAAAACATGCCATTTAATTTAGTCCTTCATAGTGAAATTTTTATTTAATCAACAATGCAGCACAGGCCATTATGAAAGCGTGATGCCCGCCTGAGCCCAATCGCACGTTGGTAGAGTACTTCACACTCAGGAAGCTTAAAGGTACAGGTATGGTCATGTATGTGTGTTTCTAAAGGGTAATTTCAGTATAGCCTGAGGTGGCATGCTGCTGTAGAAAGTCTGGTGCTCTGTGCTCATTTCAGAGAGTCTCTAGTATATTTCGTGCACCTGCTTTCGTAACCGTGTGTAATGTTAGTGTGTGTCCCTGCAATATCTGTGTGTTTACCCTGGAGACATGTTACATGTTTTTTGTTTTTAAATAGGAATGGCCCACATGTGGTTCTTCCAGCTTTGGACCTGCTACTGCAGTCTATGCTGCTATTCCTGAATGTAAAACAGATATTTGCATTCGATTCTGCTTATATTTTTTTCTTTTTACTGGATAAAGAGATGTAAACTAGAGAGGATGACACCATTTAACATATAGCCTGTCCTGTGATCCAAAAAGCAGCCATACTTAATGCATGGTTCAAAACACACAGCCCCACTATATGTATTGGGAAAACTGGACATGAAACGGTCTGATATTTTTAAGTCATTTTAAGCCCTAGTGTAATTTCAGTGACATTTGTAGAGTTGCTTCCTTTGAAACAGTGAATTGCAGCTAGTTTTCAGTCCAGTGTGTTTGTTTGTGTTTGTGTGCGATGTGTTACACTATTATTTTCACATAAATTTAGTGGACTGTGGTTGTACATGTTTGCTGTTATTTAAGGTAACACAGTAAAGAATGCAGCAGGCTACTATGCCTAGAAATACTAGAGACCCTCTAAGACACATTCCCAAGGACATTTGTCCTTTTTTTCAGAGAACCTCTGCTCTGTTGACACTGGACGCTCCACAGCATTGCGACGGTTAGGGAAGCGTTTGCTATGTCCTTAGTGACAAGATGGTTGCATATATATTCATTAAACGTTATCTTCCCATAGAACGAATCATGCTTCTGGGACCTCACAAACTATTCCTTTAAATGGCAGGAGTAAAGGAGGAAGAAACGGCTTCAGGGAATACACTAGTATTAGAGTAAGGTATAGCTTTGGAGGTGAAAGAAGAGTAGAAGGGGAAAACCCAGACTGAAATCCACTGAACTAGTCAGGTAACATGCTTTCTCAATCATTCCTGTCAACCATTTTACAGTTACAACTGTATCCTGTGAACAGACTGGTGGCTGGCACCTGTCTGCTTTTTGGTTTGACCCTCCTCCCTTGCATTCTGTTCAATGTCAATCCAACGTTTACATTCAAGCGGACAACGTCTCGCAAGCGGGCCCCCGCGGCTGCGATCATCCCTCTCCCTAAACCATTCGTCTTCCTCGGAGGTCGAAGGTAGAAGGCAACTTGTGGGAGGAACTACGGTGAAAACAGGACGTGGCCTTGGGTGACCGGTTTGCGGTCAGGTCGGCGCCACGTCAAGCGACAGGTCAAACTTCTCTTCAACCACAGGGCGTGGCTTGCAATGGGAGGCGCTCAGACGGAGTCTGTTTCAAACAGCGCACAGACGCTTCGCCTGTCCTCCTCTGACTTGCCTCCTCCTCGGTCTCTCTCCTCGCCCTCCTCCTCCTCATCGTCTCTCCCTCCCTCTCCCTTGTCCTGCTCTGAGGTACACAGGTAGTCCTGTGACTGGGACTGGACGTGTCCCAGAGACTCGGCTGACAGGCTCCGGCTGGAGAGCACACTGCTTAGGCTGGACTGGCGGCCGCCTCGAGGGTGGGTCTCAATCTCCACCCGCACCTCAATATTGGTGCATTCCCTGTTGAAACAACAGAGGCAGTGGGCCCCATCAGTATAAAATGGGCGGGTGCCTTACTTTAAAGGGGAAAACTATTTTCTCTGCTGGTAACTGTTAACAGCAGTTCATTCCTGATTATCATTCATTCATTCATTCATGTATTTATTTATTTATATATTAAGAACTATTAAGAGGCTACTTTTACCGTAAAGAGACAGTTTGTGTACTGTTGATTCTGTCTTTAGGCATGAGAATCACATCACAGTCTGATTGGCTGTCCTGCTGGCTGTATCCGGGCCGCTCTGTGGTGTTGTCCAATCCCGCGTAGTTATCTTCCTCTGGAGGTTTGGCGCTTGTACTGGGGAGCGTGCCCACTTCCTGTACACTGACTCTGACTTCCTGGAGGCTGGTATCACTGAGAGCTGGGTTGTTTGGACTGGTCCAGTGGTCACTGACTACATGAGAGAATAGAAGATCTTCAAGAGAAGTTGAAGCTTCATCAGATCAGGCCACGCTTTGGAACAACAATCACACTATGACATCAATTCCACACACACACAAAAAAAAGATTGATGCACACATAGGGCTGGACAATAATTCAATATCAATATATATCGCGAAATAATTTTTTCAATAACAGCGATACGATTTTTAAACCTATTTCCTGTATTTTGATCATATATACATGGACTACAGACCAGTGCTGAACAGTAGTGAGCTGTTTTTATGTGCCAAACTATTTTATTAACTCTCTCACCTAACAGAAAATGTAGCAAGGCTTAATATTACGTATTATGTCCTTCCTCGGAACACATTCAATCACGCCATCTGTGGCACCTGGCTGCATTTACTTCGAGGGATCAGTCACACGCACACCAGAACGCTACTGACACCTACTGGCGGACATAAATATAGCCTTCATAAATTATAGTACTAAGAGAAAATAACAGTTGATAGTTTTGTTTATTTATTTGACTGTGATTTCACATTTTCTTGTTTGTATTAAGGCTAAAAGGTGAACATTTATTTGTACCTTGAAAATGTAGAAAATATTGTTTCATAGGAAATGTCATAAGACTTCGCAAATGCATTTTTCAGAAGATTACTGCGTTGTGGCTGTTCTTAGCAGTTTTTCTGAGGCTTATTGTTCATATCAATATAAAAATTATACCATATTGACCGAAATTAAGAAATTGTGATATAAATTTTGGCCATATCGTCCAGCCCTATGCACACACAAGATTGGCCCCGGACACACTGCAGGCGACTAGCGTCGATGTAGACAATTGAAAAGCAATGCGATACAACGACTTGAAGCGGCGATGGGCTAAATAACACGCGGCCACGCGAATTGCGCGGGTACTGAGTTAAACAAATCTCAACATCAGCCGACACGATTGAGGCGACTACCAATGGGAGCTAAGGATATCGTTGACTGACTGAAACATTTCTGCTGGAAAATAAACAATACAGGCGGGATACCTAGGAAACCAAAGACTGGAATGTAAACAAGCGGCGGCCAATTTTCAGCTACAAAGCGGACGACGAACGAATGGCTTGCAGTGTGTCTGGGGCTTTAGGGTCTATGTAATGTGTGCTAGAACCGTTCTTCACTCACAGCTGGCAAAGTCCTCTAGCTGTATCTTGTAGGAGTCAGGGGGCTCTGCCTGTGGTTGACACCAGCCGTTCCTGCACAGTGACATGGGGACCACCCCGTAGACGTAGGTCAACATAAGTGGCACGCCCACACCTGCATAAAAACACAAATGTCAGCAGCTACGCCATAACACATTGCCCAGTGTGTGCTCGGCTACATGTTTTAAACACCACGGTGTGCTGTTTGATAAGCAGCCGCAACAGCGGCAGTCACAGAGCTTTTCATCGTCTTTACGCTCCCGTAGCTTTCACAAATGCAAGCTTGCATCCACAGAGCTGGGTCTTAGAAGCTCATTGTGCTCGGCTGTTATGCAACCAGTGTGTGTGGAGCACGGACTAACAAAGAGGACACCCTTAATACTGGTGCCAGCAGGCCATGACAAACAGGGTGGAACCCGGAGCAAGAGGGCCAGACTACCTGCTGGATTGTTGACATGGCAACAATGAGGAAAATGTAATAGACAGACATTATGGTTAGATTCAGTATGTGTGATGTGATCCCTGAACCTGACATTTCAAGGCCTTAAGTAAAATGGTTATTACATTATGTGTTGCTTATTAGTACTTTGGGTCAACACAACATTATGCATTCCATATACCATTTACCATGTTTGTGTGTGTGCAGGTGAAAACGCATGTTTGTGCCTTCCCTAACCGTGTGAGCGCTTGTTAGAATGTGTTTGTGAGCATGCTTCAGTAAATAGTAGCGTATGCCTCTCTGTTATTGTCTGTTGCTTTCCCACGTGAGCCATGAGAGGTTGCTAACATAGCCAATGGACTGTGAAATGAAAGCACAGGGCGACAGCCCTGACTCATCACTTCAGAAAGAGCATGCTAGCCTCGCTCCAGTAGAAGAAGAGTGTTTTGTCATTATTATTCATTTTAAGCTAATACACTTTTGGTCAAATTCTGTAAATATCTCCTCGCTGTACGCTAGCTGTTCGCTCTGTGTGTGCGATGAAAAGAAAATCTGGTGTTTTTACATAGCCCTGGCTCAGTATGTGACTACAGAATCAAACCGAATGCACCACACTACACTATCTTGGCCTTGGCAAAGCGGGTCCCTCCAATTTGGGGGGCGGTGCTTCTGAGGGAGCACCCTATGACATTGAAGGGAGAGGTGTTCAAATATCAAAACGCTTTCTCCAGCGTCACTAACTCCACCCTCAACTCCTGCTACACAAAGTGCAGCCATTGGCGAGACTGTTCTACATAGAAGACCTTTGTATATTATGCCCATGCCAGCATGTCAGTGACATTACTGTCGTGGGCCAGCTGTGGGTGCATGCCTCCTCCTTACCCACGGTGACAGCTGCTATGACCGGTGACACGAACACGGACATCATCACCCCGCTTGCCACCGTCACATAGTGCTTACTTCCTGAGATGCTGTTTTTCTTACAGCGACCGTGAACCTGGCGAAAAAAAATATACAGAACATTTTAGTTTAATTCAGTCAGGTGAGGTTTTTCTCATTAATGTTCATATTTTTGTTGTTGTAAGGAAATGGTATGTCACTTATAGAAATTATTTTGCATGAAGACAATTTAGTGGCATGGTCAGCTAATGTAAGCTAATTGTAAGCTAAAACCCTTTTAACCCTCGCGCTGTCCTATGGGTCAAAATGACCCGGTGCACTTGCCAGTAGAGGGCAAGTGCACAACCACAACACGGACATATGACATTCCGCGGTTTGCTCCCTCTGCTGCTAGTCTGCTGAAATGCCTTAGGACAGTGCGAGGGTTAATTGAATTCACCCAATATCTCCTCACATTTCGCTAGCTTGCCAATCTCTGTGCGTGTTGAAAAAATAACCCGATATGTCCACACAGCCCTGGCTCCGTAAATAGCGAACACCGCTCACATAAACAAAGCCATAGTACTATGCTTTTGCTTCACAGTGCGTTTTGATATGTGGAGCGGTGCCACGGAGTGATATTGCTTTGACTTGAACTCAAAGTTAGCAAGCGTTCTCATTAATTATTAACCATACCTTTAATATTGGCATGGCTATGCCCTTCCATCCCTACCCAAACCTACGTCTATGGCCACTACACAATAAACTCAAACGTTCAAGACTGTATCTGTATAAACCAATTAACCCAGAATGTTAGCTAGGCCTAGCACAATTGTCCCTTTTCACAGAGGTAAAAATAGAATGTAGGTTAGTAGGGTACCGGTACACACCTCTCGTACACCTCTGTGAAAAGGACTCCATGCTCTTCTATAAACACGGCAGATATATTGTCACTGTTTGCTCTGTGGAGGCCGTGCCGTACCTTGCGGCCCATGTAAATGGGTATGCCCACGATGATGACCGGGATGGCAATGCCCGCTATGAGGGAGATGACCACTGGCGCTCCTAGCAACATGCCCACCTGCCACAGGACCTTGCGGGTTTGTGACCATGGCTTCTTCCCCCAGAAAGTACAACCTGAGGGACTGAGACAGACAGCAGACATAAGCCACCCCCCACTGTGTTTACAGAAGGAGTAAGTTATGACCAGTGACCAACACAATAGAATACAACTTTATTAATCCCCCTTAGGAGCAATTCATCCTCTGCATTTAACCCATCCCCGAAGGGAGCAGTG
>JAODLL010081284.1:0-15591 GCA_026546735.1 Forbesichthys agassizii | reverse complement strand
CCAGAACCTCCAATACTGAATCCTCGACCAGTAAACATAAAGAATGGAGAAATGGTTCAAATCTATTAAGCTTCAGTTCCTCAAAGCCAGCAAAAGCGAAACCCCGGACACCCGGACTCGGCCATACCCTGTAATGATGTCCAATTGTGGTTTTATCAATTCACGAGTTATCGTTCCATAACAAGCCGAAAAATAAGCCTTTATTAAGCATAAGATATATTTACTACAATGTTTTATTTCCTCTGTAACATTCAGCATGCTGAATAACTGATGCTGAACAACACATGCTGAACAACACATTGTTGGCTGTCTCACTGTACATGCACTTCTTCATATATCTGTCTAACAATTAGGCGTTTCTAATAATAGATTCAAATTCATAGTTTAGGCCTGGCGATGGCCGACCCTGCTGTACGTGAGAGGTTATACTTCGATCTTTTCAAAACATCACCCAAGTTTCTTCCTTCTGACATTGGAGTTGCAGTTTTCCCATTTTATCAAATTTTTTTGCGTATGCATGGGTCACAATGTGCGTGAAAGTTTGTTTTCGATAGATCACATTCGCAACCTTTGCGTGGAAAGTGGCGTACGCACGTTTCCAGCCCTGTTTTGTGCATACGCAACCTTTATAAATGAAATCCCAGATCATTTTTGTTGTGCGCTGCGCACACAGACTGGACAGCTAGTGACGTGGACCATAAGGAGATATTCACTGCCATAAGGAGATACTGTATATCCACTGAATGTGGTTACAATCACTGACTCTACCTTTAAAAAAGGTATAGTCAGCTACCGCAAGCTAATTGTAAGATAATGCACTGTCAAATTCACCAAATATCTCCTCACATTTTGCTATCTTATCGTTCCCTGTGCGTGTTTAAAAAAAAGAATCCTATACTTCTACACAGCTCTGCAAATACAAACATAAACATAGTGGCAAACACTGCTCACATCAACAAAGCTACACTTTGCTTCACAATGTGCTTCGATGTGTGGAGCAGCACCGCAGAGGGATATTATTTTTATTTGAGCTCAAAGTTAGCAGAAGTTCTCGAGAACGATAAACCCTGCCTTTAATAGATACCTTTCATGTACGGGGTTCAGGGTTATAAGATCCATCTCTGACATGCTCCCTGTCCCTGATTTCTTTACCTATACTGCATTTGGTCCCAGATAGATTGAGATGGATAACTTCTGCTCCATTAGATTATTAAACAAATGAAAAACTCAAGTTCCATTGTTTTGATACTAGATTGTGTTACAAATGTGCAATATACTGATACAAAAACAGACTATTTACAACAGTTGGATAACTGTCTCATTCATGAGACAATTAAAGGCATATCTAATCTAATATATAACAGAAATATGGATACTTTTTCACAGCACTGTACCTGTGATGTGCCGAGGAAGCTGGTAGCTGGGGAAGTATTGTGTCTCATTGCTTCAGTACTGTTGTGTGGAGACACTTGTTGCGTTGTCTTTTTTTTCTTAATATGTACCTTGGCCCTATTTTCCCTCATCATCGTACTTCTGTCACTGCTACTACTGCCTGGCCCAGGCCTGAAATGTGTCTGTAACTTTCCTTCCCTGCTCACTCCTGAGAAAGACAAACAAAGGATTAACAAGAGAAAAAAATACTAAAGTTAGTCTCAAAATGTGCCCAGTCAAAGTCAGAGATTCACCAGGAAGAAACACCACAGGTTGATCTTCGTCAGATACTGTAAAAATGCGTTTAGGAAATGATCGGCATCAACTTTAGACAATTGTGTCTGATATTCATTGGTCATTCAATTGTCGATTACATTACGATACATAGCATTATAATAAAATTACACCGCATGGTAAACATGCTGAGTTGACTACCGATATTACCAGTGCGGTAGGGTACGGTACGGTAGTAGGCTAATACAGTACCATAACAGGCTATCGATGCAATTTGTATGCCCCAGCGTGAAAACAAGGGTCTCCACGCACTCTTGTCTGACATTGAACAACGAAATTCCGTTGCCTAGGAGTCATCACTTGTAACAGCAGTATACATTAACTAACAAAGGTTTACATTCCCCTGCGATGTTCATATAATGGGAGGATACAGTCTTTAATCCAAAAAATTCCCGACTGTTCACTTGTTGTTACTGCGGCCGCCATATTGAAACAACCGCCACTCCCAGGGAACCAAGCGTTGAGAAGCATTTCAATCCCGCCTCCCTGTCGCAACAACACGTACGATTGGGCATAACATGTAAATAGTAGTTTTCTATTCGCGCAGTCGCTTGTCAATGTTGCAATAAAACTACAAACCGTAAAGCTACTTTTCCAGTTTCTGAGTACAATGACAGCCGATACCACACGATCCTGAGTAAACCAAGGGTTTTATAAATTGTGTGATTTACGTTAGAAATGGAAGAGACGAAAGATGCCATCCCAATTAAAGGTGTCGCTGAAAGGCTGACTCTTGGCATCACTCGAATACTTGGTGAGTACCTACTGTCTGTATGGTACCGTATCTACTGTCTGAGGCAATGCTACCGTACAAAGCTGCAGACATAATCGTCTATACCGGTACATATCGTGTTAGAAATACACATTCATTCTAATACCGATTTGCATTGTAATAACGTTTGTTCAATGTCACCCTGATTCCTTGAATTGCATCCTATGATTTTATGGGCAGAAAACATGCCTGGTGTGGGGGACGTGCGTTTTGTGGAGAAGGAGCCTGCAGATAAAAGAGGTCTGCTGTCATGGGAACAGGTGAGACCCAACACCACTATCCCAAAAACCACCTGGCTAAAATTATACGTTCAGCGTTGCCATCATTATTTTCTCTCTGCCGTAGAGAAACACGTGTATTCTGCCAGAGGACCTGCGAGATTTCTATCTGACAACTGATGGATTTATGCTGACATGGAGTGTGAAATTAAACCGTAGGTATTTTTTTCATATATTTTGTTGTAACCGCAGCAAAATGTTATGTTATATTGCATACTAATTCCATGAAACACCCATGACATTGCAGTTTACATTATATACTGTATGGTGCCAGCTGGTTTGTGATTGTGAAAGCACCTTCTCTTTACAAACAATTTAAACGTACGACTTCTCAGATGGAGTTGTGACAAGAATCCTTCTGGCATGTCAGGTTAATGTATTCCTATGTATAGTTCAAATATGCTTGAAACGTATAAAGTATATGTATGGCATCTGTAATGCCTGGATAATTGTGTGTTTGTGTGGTTGTTCCAGATGAGTGTGTGCCTGTTGGTTGCATGATAATTAACAGTGTAGCGAAGCTGCGTCCCCTGGTCCAGCAAGCATCACTTTTCTCTCCTCCCAATACACCCACCCTTGCTGACCTTGACTGGGAAGAGGGCAGCGCAGACGTAGGTAGGGATGTGCTCACATGCATGCGTTCATTTAGGTCATTTTAACATGAAACTGTGAATTTAAACATTTTTAAAATGTATGTGAAATGTGCTCTTATTAAGATGGACGCCCTTCTCCTCCCCATTTTGATTCTCGGAATCGGATCTTTGAGCTAGACTCCTGTGGAGGGAATGGAAAAGTGTGCCTGGTCTACAAAAACTGCATCCAGGGTGTGTGTGTTCACATTTCAGTCTGCATCGTCCACCATCATTGCGTGGAATCTACTACCCAAAACCAGCTAACTCTACAATAGTAACAATAATGATAATCTGGTGAACAACGTGTTGCCATTTGAATGTGTGTTTTCACAGGTGTGGTGGCACAGCGTAGTGAAATATGGTTTCTGGACCGCTCTCTGTACTGGCACTATCTGACGTCCAACTTCACGTCCTACTACAGGATGATGATCACCCACCTGGGCCTACTAGAGTGGCAGTATGTCTTCACCCCGTATGGCCCCAGCCCCCAGGCCAAGGTAGTGGATGGCTCCTCTTGTTAACTCCCATTTCATTCATTGTTTTCTTTGTGTCATATTTGATCAATGTGGTGTCTGCATGTACATGAGAAGCACAATGAGAAGTGTATATAAACTGTATTTAGGTTTTACAGTGGTGAATGTAACAAATGACCTAAACAAGTGTTTGTGTGATTTTCATACAAATAGCAAAATGCCTGACTAAGATTTGACACTGTGACCCTAGGATGTATGTGTCTACTTGGGTTCTTAATCACTAATTAAGTGTGTTTAATCTTATACTGAAACTGTTATGAATTTTAAAATGTATGTTGTCTTCTCAATGTATTGTATATGTATTTAGTTTGAATTGAAGTTTTGTTTACAGTTTTAGTGCAATGTTCACTTTCCCTAAACTACAAAGATTACTTTTAAAGTGAATCCCCTGTACTCTGTTTCTCTTGTTTGTCCTGCTGCAGCAGTGGGCGTCCCTGTACCAGCCCCTAACCTATAATTGTGACATTAGTATGCCCGACCCTTCTGGGGATTCAAGCATCAACAAATTGGACCCTACCAAGGCCTTCAAGGGGAAAGCCAAGGTGCCTGCCCCTAAGAAGAAGCCGATAACGCAGGCAAGCACTGGAGGGACAATCAAGGGCCAGGGGGTTATGGGAAAACTCACTGGGCCAAAGCGTTGAGACCACTATGTGACCAAAAGAGCCATGAAAAATAGCCTGCAGTCCTAAGTTAGCAGTCTTTATCCTCCACAGCATGCTGTCTGGATTTTGGAACAGTATAGTATGCCCTAGAGCAGTGGTTTTGAGGGGTTCGCGGCCTATAGCCTGGAGGTCCATGAAATAAATCAATATCAGACAGACTATTTGCATCAATAACACAAACATATTGTCCATTACCCCCACCCACTTTAGCGTTTGGCAAATAAAACCTCTAATTTCATGTGACACATCACGTCACTCTGTCATGAATCAATCACTTCACGCAGGTCACAACAAACCCTTTAGCTTCTAGCTAGCTTGAAAAATGAACTATTAGTAAAGTTACTGCAGTGAGCGAGCATGGAGATACCTATCTCAGACAAAATCATCAAGTGAAGATAAGATCAAACTAGCTAAATTGAGAAAATACGATTTGGCTGTATAGAAGTAACTTATTCTTTTTTTCAACACACAGAGAGCGGTAAGCTAGCGAAATGCGACGAGATATTTGTTGAATTTGACAAGTGTATTGGCTTACATTTAGCTTGCAAAAGCTGACGACCTTTTTAAGTGATATGATTAATGAGGGTCCGTAAGGGGTCCCTGGCCCAAGAAAGTTTGAGAACCCCTGCACTAAAGTACTATGTACTTGCATTTGACTGTTTGCACAATCTGAACCATAATGTATCACCATGCTGCTGTATAATATGAGTTCACTAGATGTCACACTAATCGCATTAGCATGACAGACATAATTCAACCGCACACATGCATTAACATGTGGCCATACCAGCTATGAAAAGAAACAGAGGAGCTCGATTACACACAGGATTGTGAAGTCATTGTGTCCTCAGGATGCAGTTACTCTAGTATTATTGAAAATGGTTGCTTGCTGCTAATTTCATTTTTTTTCTAATATTGTGTAGAGCACTTTTAAATATTAGATAGGCTTCAGTAGAGGTAGCGTATCTCTACAGTACTGTATGTAAAACAATATTGTTCAAAATGACCTTTAGGTGGTATACAAGCCAAATGTAATTGCTAGATGTACACTCCCAAGTTGGACTACGGGAAGCATCCTGTGCTTGTCTGAGACAGCTCTGTGAATGGCATACTGGTTATATTTACTATGCATTTTATTTTGCTTATTTAAGCACAATAGTTTCTGATCTCAGATCAATGTTGTCTAATTGAGCAACTCAGTCAGATTTATGTGACTTGTGAATGGATTGCCTCAACATTGTGAATGTTTTGTTGAATGAAAGCTAGTTCTTTAATGTACAAGAATTAAATGGCTTTTTATTATTACAAAGAAAATGTATTTGCTCTCTAATTTAATGTTATATATTGTAATATGTCGTACTGACCTGATCATATAAAATAAGATCAGTTGTCCAACTTGTCTTTGTAAATCATTGTCACATTTAAGAAGAATGCTATGGAAGAATCTTGCTGGTGAAATTTGCGGTCTAAGCATTCCATTATGGAATGTTAGACCCTCACACATCAACAAGGTTCTCTCCCACACACACTAACAGACTGACACAAATATCAACGGACCTTGAAATGTCTCACATCAAGGCTCTCTCCCACACACACACATACATCATCTCTCACATGGTCGTCACACATTAGCACAGGCGTTATTGGTCTCCAGAGGGCAAATCTCCTCCACTTGCTCCTCTGTAGGGTGGTGCAGCTCCAAACAGGCCTTGTAGAGTCCCGTGCCCATTACACCTCCTATAAGAGGGGCAACTACGGGCACCCACCACCACCCATTGCCGGCCCTGTGACAGACGTGAGATAATAAAGTAATGTAAAGTGAGAGTCGCGTCATTTGCGTTCACTCCAAAGGACCGTTTTTTTGGCAGATGGTGAAACCTCAACAGTTCCCGGAAGTTAGCTGCAAATACTAAAAGTACCCTATCAATCGTATTGTAAATGTCAATATTTGCATTTATTGACTACTAATTACCAAAAAATGAAGTTACATATCTTTATATCAATTCAAATTGCCCACCACGCACTTCCTTGAACTGTTTTGACATAGGTTTAGCCTCTCCATGAACCATGTGACTGTTGAAAATGTCCAACTTCTGTTGGTGTAACTCTCTTTGCATGGCTCTGATAAATTTTAATTTTATTTAATTTTAAAAATCTCACAAATATTTAACATCATATTAAAGCAGTTGACACTCCAACAGAGAATGCATCAAAACACCAAACACAATGTCACAGACTTCGCTGTGCCAGTCAAAAGCAGACCCACTTGAGTGTGTACCTGAACACATCCGCCCCCCACCCCGCTATAGCGGTGAAGACCCTTGGCGCCAGGTCTCTGGTGGGGTTGATGGCGTAGCCACTGTTGCTCCCCAGAGATATGCCAATGAGCGCCACCAGGAGGCCCACTGCCACTGGCTCGCTGCCAGCCACCGCAGGCTGGTTCCTCTGGTCAGACAAAGCTGTCAGGCACAGAAGCAGCATGGCGGTGCCAAACACCTGAGGAGCAGACCAATCACATACATACATAAAATCACTCCATTTACATGATGTTAAGTGTAACGATGGCAAACCGGTCGCGCTGTGCAGTAAGTTACGTAAACCCGTAGGGGTAAATTCCAGGGGGGGGTGCAGGGGATGCGTCCCCTTCTATATTTAGCAGTATATTTAACAGGTGTATTTGCCCCCCCCCCCTCCAATAAAAACATGAATGACGCACTGGGCAGTAGTAGAATATCCATGTTGCCAAAATGTGTAGTAGACTATTGTTGTTTTAAGTTAGCTATTTAAGCCTAGATCATCCCAAAACACAGATGTTTTGAATAAGCAGAATGTTTTGATCATAAGCATACTCATATGCTTATGTCAGCAGAAAAATACATGTGAATCAGTAGATTAATGAAGCAAATGGCAGTACAGTGTTTGATGGTAGTGAATTAATAGTTCCGGGAACTATAACGGTGCATTGGAGTGAACGGAGATGACACAACTCTGTTATTTCCATGGCTCTGCTGTAATCCAATTTCACCAACCTGGTCGAAGAATCCCGCATACAGCGAGAGATATGGTGCCGGATAGGTGGCGAAAATGCCAGCTGTGGATTGTGTGCCAGTCACCGTCAAATTTCCCCCACTGTGTTCATGTATGGCATCTGCAAGCAAGGGGTAATGTTAACGTACAATTAACTACAGATGGAGAGACAGGTGCAACATGCAGGGTGTCCTCATCACCATAGTAAACTGCATAAATGGTCCCCGCAGCTAGAAATGAACCCAGGAGCTGGGAGAAAACATACAGGGGCAGCTTCTTCCACGCAAGACCACCGAACACGCATGATGTAAACGACACTGCCGCATTCATGTGAGCCCCTGCCGAAAAAAGTGGGTGGGAAATAAAGGCATAGTTGGCAATACAGTGTGAGCAATAGCGTGTCGTTTATGTATGCCTATGGTTATAATCAGGGTTGGGTAGGTTGCTTTTTAAATTAAATATGTTACAGTTAGTTACCAAACTAAAATTATTTAAAAAAAATGTATTACCTACATTTTGTAACATATTATGATTACTTTCCATTACTTTAAGATTACTTCACGCCTAAAAGTTGTTCTTGCCATCCAAAGAAATATAGTGCGTCAAATCTTTCTATTTTTTGACCGTCTATGTTGCTCTGGGGATCAGATTACTTAATTTCAATTATTGATTGATGTTAGTGAAAGGTTAATAACAGAACAATCGATTGGTTTAAGCATTTCTCTTCTGCAAACTTCTCTTTTAAATGTCATAGTCCTAGAAATAGCCTAATCTTTAAATATGTTTTGTAATATGATTCCACTATTTTATCTGGTAACTGTAGTGAATTACAGTTATTATTTATTATATCAGTTACTTCCCAACCCTGGCTATAAGATAACCCTCTGACAAGCTAAACATCCCTGTATTCTCGTACCTGAGACCTTTCCACCAACGTGCGCTCCCATGGCAACTCCGAGGCCAAAACCTAAGTTAATGCTGATGTATTGTCCAAACATTCCCTGTCCTGTTACTACTTGGGCCACGGAGCCTAGACCAAACACCTAGATACACACAGGACCAATCAGAGACAGGCAAATATAGCATATACAAATGTAATATGTAAGACAATGACAATGTGCTGAAGTCCAGAATATTGTGCTAAATTTAAGGTCTCAAATTTATTTGGAGATGGATCAAATGTCTAGAAGCAAAAGGCCTTGACTCAACCATGTCTGGATTCAGTCTAAAAAAACTGCTGAATCAATGCATTTGACACATATTACACTATCTGTGTGTGTTTATTATGGAGCAATTATCATAATTCCCCTCAGCTCAACTGCAGCGATACTTCTGTAAGACACTATTACTAAACCCATTTCCCTACTCCATGCATTGAAAGCTAAACTTTTGATGTGTGCCAGAGTGCACATGAAATACTCAAGCACGCATGCTTATGTTGTTGTCTTTCCCAGTATAGCCTTGTAGCAGGTGGGCCACAAGTGACTTAGCCATTGACTCTATTGCCATGTGACAGGACCAGATTCATAGCGACACTAGACCCTTTCTTGCCCCACGCCCTTCAAACCACCAATCCTCACCCAGCCATGTGACCGGGGAACATGCTGTTTGTGCATGTGTGTGTGTGTACAAAGGGTGAAAAGATGTGAGCATGCTCAGACAGTCAAGTACATCCCATTAATAATCAATGGCACATGTTGCTCAAAGTTAAACATACTATGCCAACATATGCTACTGTATCATCAGCAACGTTCGGGTGATTCTCTCATTCATGTAATGGCTTCTCACTTACCATCATTACATATGTGCAGAGTGTCTCAGCAAGCCCCACCCGAAAAAGTGTATTATTTTGCCAAAGCTTGCATTTAATTGTCCAGCTTCTTTTGTACTTAGGGCCTATGACTTCTACAGATCTCACGGGTTCTTTCATCCTGCCTTTTGTAGCCTACGTTTTCTACAGATGTATAATCCTATTCAGTTATCACAGCAGCTTCCTGAAGATTTTATGAGGAACTCCCTAAACCAGAAGTCCACAGAAAGCTTTGCTAGCTCTCTCTCTCTCTCTGCAGTGATAACCATATGGTGTTTGTTCATAGACTATGTCCAACCCCTTCCTTTGCACATGGAGTGAAGGTCAACCACATACCATTTGGTTGGATACCAAGAGAAGTCTAACAAAACCAATCTATATATGCTCTAGAAAATGTGTTTGAGCGGTGTCATTCAATATTTGAAAACATTGTAACCAAGTCTAATAAAACCAAATCGAATAATATCAATATATTCTCTGCTCTAGAGAATGCTTTTGAGCAGTGTCATTTAATGTTTGAAAACATTGTAATGTCTGTAGGAGCAGAACAACTGTCTGCATATTTTCTTTAGATTCTATACAGATTGAAAATAGTTATTTTATCTGTTTTAAGAATATGTCAAGGAGTAGCGCAACATTATTTGTATTTAATGTAAGCTTTATTCAACCAGGAAGTGTCTTGAGATCTGGCCAAAGGGAGACCTGTCTTCAGGGAGACCTGGCCAAAGGGAGACCTGGCCAAAACTTGGGTTACAAAATTATGAAGCTAGTGTGTTCTGAAGAGCATAGCCTACTATCCTATTCCAAGACCACTGCACAAAATAGGAGAAAGCTGCTCTACAAGTTCAAAGCAAAGTCTCTGTATCTGGTAGAGTTGCCATAATGGAATAACGTTATGATAAAATAGCAGACTACATTAACTGTGTTGTTTTAAATTAGAATGCTATAGCTATTAATAGAAGACAAAGCACTCAACCAAGTGGTCCCATGGCAGTGTAAAATATAAAATGACATGGCTCTCATTGCACACTTTGACCCTCACTTATGTGGTTTCTTAGGACATGTTCCCTCAGGTGTTATAATGTAGGCTAGCCTACATCAATGTAGGCAAATGTTCAGTGGAAATGTTGATTTTATTGAAAATGGCTAATAATTCAAAATCAATATTTGTGAAGGATTGGCTATCAGCAATTTTGCAGCATATAGGACTAAGGCCCATGCTAAAACGGTCTAAACCGTAGACTATGCCAGTTTGCCTACTCATTTAGCTCATACGATAAGAAACCACATTTATATCTGTTCCCGATCTAGGGGATCAAGAGTAGATTATACGGTTACGCACGCCTCCCGAAGGAGTATGCTTGTAACACCCTACTGCATGTGAACCGGGGCAGAGGAGTGACTGCTGTGGTGCGAGAGGAAGGAGACCAACACGGAAACACCGTTCAACAAAGTTTATTGACGGTATCAATGGGAGACAAAGGGGCTGGGCGGAACCAAAGTAAAGAAAGCAAATGCAAAACCACTTCTAACCCTATCTTACCTGCCAAATGCTATCTTCCCTGACTAGCACCACTAGTGCCGGTGCTCTACCCAAAATACAGGGGGTGGCCCGCCCAGATCTTACCTAGTGTATATAGACACAGTGGGTAACTACGGGTGGTGCATGCCCATGGGCCTCTTACCTGAAGCACACAAGCCTCCCCCTTTCTCCCCCCTGGAAAACAAAGTGACAAATGGTTACAGACAACAAATGACAATGTACGGTGGCCTGCTCACAGCAGCCACACCACCGGACAAACACAACTTAATACAGTTAACAATTATAATATCTACACCCATCATATACAAATACACTCTCTCTATATCATTATCTCATACAATATCACCTCCAAATATGCATCCTACACCCGCTAGAGTTCTCAAAACAGCCCTCTTCCTCAAGAGCTAAAACAATGTGGCTTATATGCAGGCTGCCGCAGCTGCAACCACTGACGAGCAGACAGCAATTAGCACCAGGCTCCACCCATCAGGTGCAACCAGCGACCTGGAACCCTACCTGCAGCAGAGGGAAAGAAAACACACACACAAACGAACTCTGCGCAACAAACAGCGCGGGGGACCTAACATATACTCATTCCCCTACTGTATTGTTTTAGGTCTCAGATATTCATTTCAGTGTGTAGTAGCCAGGATCATGTCGTGTGCCGCGTGCCTATATGTTTCTTTCAGGGCGCTTACAACGTAGCCAAAATGCAGTAATAGAAAATGCGTCATATTCGATCACTAATAATTAGATGAGCTGGTGTGTCCAAATTAACTTTCTTCTTAAAATTAAACGTTATCAAGGGTCCAAGTGATCAATCAATCGGTTTTTTTTTCTCCACTGGTTTTTTACCCATCTAAAACAAATGTCACATTATCACAGGATGGTGGTGCTCTTTCCCAAAATTATTACGGGTACAGGCAGACACACATTGACTCACAATGCGTATGTCGGAGTCTATGAAATCATCCGCTAGCATACACGTTCTTTCCATATATTGTCGGTGCTTCTGAGTTTCAATGTCGTGGACTGATGTATTTGTTCACCCAATGTGGGCGATTTCTGCTGTGTTTCTGGGACTTATTGTGCGTTCACAACGGAGAGGCTCCTGGGACCCGCGGGCATGCAATGTCCATCTGAAGGGAAAAACAGCAATAGTTACCGGCGCTAATACAGGTAGGACACTATGTAGTTTATAGATCATTTGTATTGTTTTAATGCTAATGTATTTTCTGTCCTGAGGGGTGCCTATGGAAAAACTATATTTATTTGATAAGTTTTACTGTGTGCCCATTCTTCCACTTTGATTGATTAGGCTAGGCCTATTAATTGTTACCTTCCAAAGAAGACACTTATATACATAATTGGCGCAATTTTTGTGGAAGGAATTCAAAGGAGCAAATTTGTGAGTTTACCATGAACTCACTCATAACTTTTAGAAGTGTTATGATGTTGAATTGACACTCTTAAAATTCCACCTTAGCCTATAAATATTCAAGTGGTTTGATCAAATAAGTAAAAAAAAAAACATAGGCTATTTATTAAGTTATGTATGTTAGTCTCACTCATGCTGTCTGGATATGGACACAGCGCCAGCTTTCATGCATGAAGATTTGCCCTTTGCTAGACATACCGTTTATTTTGTGTTTATATCCAGGACGGCCAAATAATACACTTTAAACGTGTTAATAATACTACACATACACATCTGCAACATGTAGTTTAACATGAATAGATCAAATGCACTGCTTTTATGTATAGGCTATATGAAAGAGAGAGGCTATTTGGTGCTATATACAGTAGTATGGCAGACAGCTCAAGGAAGGAGTTTCTGCGCGGTGATTGCGTGTTTTGCAATCATACGACGGCATCGCTCACTTCGCACGACTTCTCCCCTGATCAACCACCCACCACGCCTACACACACATACAGACAGACAGACAATAAGCACCTGCCAGGCAGTGATGTCAGAAACTGATTACAGGTTTGTGGTTTTGTGAGAAGATCCTGATCTCATGAGATTCATTCAGGTTAAGCTTGCCATAAAAATCAGGTTGTGTGTAAGAAACCATCTGGCGAACCCCCATAAAAGAACAGGATGGTCGGGTAGTCTGGGTGTTTGGCTCCCAGCCTGAAGGTTGTGGGTTTGAACCTTGGTGTTGACCTACCTGTAAGCATCCTTGAGCAAGATGCCTAACCCCCTACCTGCTCACTGTGGTTGGTCGCACCTTGCATGGCAGCAATCACCATCGGTGTATGATCGGTGTGTTTGTGTGAATAGGTGCTCTGGATAAAAGTGCTATATAAATGCAGTCCATTTACCATAACAGGTTTGTGTTGTTTGCTAGCTAGCTAACCTTAGGGTTCAGCTGTATAGCTCACCATAGCAACAGTTTGCACCCAAAAAGCTGTAAACTGCTGAGACATCAGTTCTGGTATTAATATTGACAAAAGCCCCATCTTTAGAAAAATATAGCTGAAAATGGCTCTACAGGTCATATATCTGTTAAAAATTGCCAAAGCCTGGCAGGCTGCCAAATGTACTTCTCATGTCAAATTGAAATTTTATTGTTAATGTTAATGCCCTCTCAACCCCTCCTCTCCCCTCTAGGGTGAAGTTACACTTTAAATAAGCATGTATTTGTGTGTAAGGGAGAACACGAAACAACTCAATTAGTACTAATATATTAACCACCTATAGTTAGAACTTCATATCATTGTTACTCATATGTTCACACATGACAAGAATGTTCTCTTTAAATCTAAACCAGTTTCTATTCAGTGTATTGTATTTCTAAATGTTACCATTAGGGTTAAATAATTACAATAAACTCAGCATGCTATGTTCCATTAAACACTAGGCTAAATATAACATTTATTTCAGGTTTAATTGATTTAATTTATTGACAGAGATATGGGGAAAGGTAGATATGTTTCCTTGCTAAAAAGCAGTGGGCCGGATTCAAAATAATATTTTCACAATGCAAAAAGCAGAAACATTTGACTTTGTTCCTTGGACTTAGCATTAAAATGAAGCAGCAAACTTAACAATTATATCGTTAAACCTACCTACTGACACGTTGCAGCTTTAATGTGCTACTTTCTGTGCAGATCAGACAAGAGTGAGGGCAAATGGGAACAGCAGGCCAATGTAAGACCTTGAGCAGTAGGCAGTACTGGTACCGGTTCGGATTCAGGAGACCCGGACACAGGCCCTAAAAAATAGCTACCTCCATTTTGAGAGGTATTGACTGTTTTGGATAGCAAAAACAAGGACAGACGACACAGAGGCAGACAACACATAGTACGTGTTGTCATAGTACTCTGTATGAGGGAAATACAGAGAAAAGAGAGACAGACAGCAAATAGATGGATACACCAGTAAAGACACAGGCAGACAACACATAGTACAATGATGGAGAAACAAGGAAAGGGAGAGACAACAAAGTCTAAAATGTGATGAATAGTTAGTAAAATACAGTATGATGGAGCTGGAGACACCGGGAAAGACACTGTGTGGAAAGCATTAGCAGAAAAGGGTATAGAGCTGTTGCTGTAATGGAATAAAGTGTTCTTCCATAATTTGTAGGTAGTGCATTTCACTTTATTTTGCAGTTTGAGGTGTCTGGGATAGGCCACATAGTTCTTCAAACTCTAAAAAATGCCCTTGCCATTAACATTCAACCCTGCTGTCAGAATTGGGCTAACAAGCTCAACGGGTCCCTTGCTCTCTAAAATGGCGTAATTGTTCTTGGCCTGCTCTGTGTCCTTTTCTTGCAGGGATTGGTAAATTCATTGCGTTGGACTTTGCTCGTCGTGGAGCTCGTGTCATCTTGGCCTGTCGGAGCGAGGCTCGTGGAACCGCGGCGCTCCAGGAGATCCGGGAGAAGACGGGGAACTCTGATGTTCACCTGCAGCTGCTGGATACGTCCTGCCTGGACTCTGTCAGGGCGTTTGCGCAGAGGATCAACGAGGAGGAGCGAGCTCTGCACATCCTCGTCAATAATGCGGGGGTGTCTGGTGAGGAGCTGAAAGAGAAGGGAAGAGAGAGAGATTGAGGGAGAGAGAGAGAGACAGAGCAACATGTACGACAGAAGGACATACATACAGTGTATGATAATTTTGTTTATTTGTTTTTAAATTAGTCGTGAATTTATTAAAAAATATTTACATTTACAGCTTTTCGTAGTCACTTTACCCCTTTTATCTCAAGAAGACTTACAATAATATGGTGAACACTGCAAAGAATAAGAATAAGCAGGATATAGAGTTACAAATATTTGAGCCTCCATGAGGTTGGGAATTAAATGCATTGTTGTAAAGAATGCTTGAACGGATTGTGTGTCCAAGTAATTAAAGATTATCCACACACAATTTGATCCACATAAACTGCCATTGTGCTAACCATGTGAATTCTGTGAGTTCTGAAAAACGTTATTCACATATTTAGAAATGTACCAATACCGAACAAAATCAGAGAAATAACATAGCAAACTAGCTTTTTTTGCTTGTATCACAAATGACTACAGTAAACTGTGTGTGTGTGTGTGTGTGTGTGTGTGTGTGTGTGTGTGTGTGTGTGTGTGTGTGTGTGTGTGTGTGTGTG
>JAODLL010081283.1:5640-39632 GCA_026546735.1 Forbesichthys agassizii | reverse complement strand
GCAACATTTTCGATATGATATTGCGCAACGTGATATTGCGATAACGATACTGAATCGATATATTGTGCACCCCTAGTTTGAAGTGGATTTATTAAACAACAACTCTGACCCTTCTCTATTTGGCTTCATGAACAGCGCTAAATACACACATGGAAATAAACACATTCTGTTTGACATATCCACATAAACATAAAGACAAAATACAGCGGGAGGTAAATGAGAGGCGACACAGGACAGAAGCTGACATTATTCCTTCTTCATTATTCAACGTGTATAAAGGTCATTTCCCCACCATCTGAGCCTTGTGTTTAGCTAGGTCAAATCTGCGTGACTGGGCACCGCTGACAGGGATGCCACTGTATGAGTGGGTCACTTCGCCAGCGGGGGGGACCGGCTGTGCTTTAGCATGCTCTTCACGGCCACCTGTTAAAGCTATTGAGTCGCTGACTGACAAAGAGCCCGTTTACAGCCACCGCGCAGAATAACCAGCCCTGACTGGAGAGTGTCCCTCTAGTGTTGTTGGCTTGTTTGTTTTGGAATATTTCATGTCCAGAAATATCGGCGGAAGCCAAAAGTCATCACTAAAGCTTTTTATGACAAAAACATAGCTGGAATAGTTGGAAATGTTGTGAAATAAGACAATTTTACGTGTTTTAATGCGCTTATAGATGTCCAAATTTGTCATTCATTTAGTCATTATGTATTTATTTGTTATTTTGTGCCATGTAATTTGCCATCCACAGTCCATTACTGTATGTTGCCATTGAAAAAATAAGCCAGGGTGGAATGTAATAGCACAAGGGAGTCATAGAATGACCCAAGCTAGGTGGGAGAGGGGCTCAGTAATATGTTTGGTGGTGGCCATGTCAACCTGAATGGTATACCCCATAATCCCCTAACTCAGCAGCACAAACCCATCCAGCACACAGTTACAACATAGCCTCCTACCTCTATTCGCACTGCAATGCATCTCCGTAAAATAATGGCAATTGGCGTGTACACCAACACACATACACACAAAAGTATATATTTAGTACAAAGAATCCTATGTCTTGAACTGGTGATTCAATGCAGAGCTGAATGTTGACTAATGTTAATCTGACCTTTGGCTCAGGCAATCTGTAATACATTCTGGGGGTTTCTCAGGGCATATGAAAAGGTTATGTCACAACAGACAGTGCATTGTTTATAAATGGGGCTAAATTAAATCATGAAAGTCTTTGCTAACAATAATTCCCTGGCCCTCTAACCCGCATCATAAAAAAAGAAGCAAAAAAGTGAAACATCCTGCTCTACTGTAGCTACGCTCCAAAACAAACTTGGAAATGATCAATGGCTCCCTGTGGTCATTGTGGGATGATTAAATATCCCCTTGTGTGTACAGCATGTGCTCTTTAACCCCACAGTTAATCATGAAGTGTTCGCCCGTACCATTAGCAAAAGCTCCTTAGCTCCTAGCAGCTACAGTATGTCCATATTCCTCCGAGTTCAATAGCTAGTGCCAGAATGGGAGTTGATGAAATATTCAACACGGCTGTGTCTGCCCGAGAAATATGCCCTTAATTACTGTCCCCTACCGAGGGGAGAGGTCAAGGGTTAGCTGGTGTCAGTACACAGGAGCCACTTAAGTAGCTGGAGAACGGCACTGAAATAAAATGTGGCAGGATGGATTCAATAAGAAAGGTAAAACAGCAAAACAATATGCTGCTGATTTAGAATGAGCATCATACTGTAGATTTCAGTTGAAAATAGCAACTCTGCTATTTTTGGTTTTACAAAGTTAAGAGTTTCTTCATAAGAATCCAATGGGTTATACAGTATATGGAAGCCATAGGAACCATGGATATCATATTACTTGAGTCTCCATTTGATCAACGTAATACAAAGCATTTTAGAAAACCAAGCAATATTCCAGGAAAAATGTGTTAAGCATCTTATTTCCTTTACTATTAATTATGTGAGTTGTAATTTTGGTTAACCTTCACTAGAGCTCTTATCATTACTTTAATATTTATTTTAAATAATGGCAATGTCCTCGAATGCTCTGTTCATTGCATTCATCTTAGACTATGCCACAATAAATGTTCCTTTTACCTCTATAAAATAATTAGAATCCACTTCACTGGTTAGCAAAGCCTCTTCAGGATGGTTTAGCTATGTTGTCATTGTGTACCCTTGTGATAGTTCACTGCCAACATTGGTACTTGAAATCCCAACTATCTGCAAATAAAAAAATATATAAACGGGCTCCCTCTGGAAGGCCCCTTATGAAATGATAATGTGGTTGTGCCATAAAATCACGAAAAGCAAAGTATGAACAGGAATGTTTTCCTCTCCTTGGCTAAATACCAACTGCCAAAGGCTACAGTATGTGGCTCTAAGGCTTAGGCACTCTATGATGAAGTGTGAAACAATTCCCTTTGCATAAACATCATCTCACATTAAATGTTTAAGTGGAAAATGTTTCCCTGACATTTTAAGAGACATTGATCTTTGCCTTTTTTCAATTAAAATTAATTCAGACCTTATTCTGCACTGAATAAATGTGCTTATTAAATAGCCATTATGATAAATTAAAATCCCACAAATTATATGAACTAATCTTTATTTCACCTCTGCAGCTCGAACAGTTCAAGATCCTGACATGTTTAATGCTATTGCTATTTGCCATTTCAAACGGCTGTGATTATTTCTGTGTAATTGCTGCTGTCACATTAATGTCCTTATGAGCAGCTGACACTTTGTCATTGCATGCTGAGCTCACTGTTTACATTATGAGTCATCATGTCACGCCAGAGTCATTTAATCACATGCTTGATTTAGCATGACATCACTGTCCGACAGAACAACAAACAGATGAACAGATGAACAACAACAGTTGGATCTCAGCACTATATGCTAATTCTCACTTTAGTTAATTATAAAATCAGGTGAATTTATGTTAGCAATAAAGCACTGCGAACAAAAAGAAAACCGGCCAAAAAACATTTAGTTAGCATAAACGCAGCAAACAAACAAAACATTTTAAACACGTTTGCAATGCTCAAAGGCCTAATTCAGTTTCATGAAGGTTTGGTGGGCATGACATTTGATTGTTACAACAATCCTTTATCAGTATTATAAATAACTGGTCAATGTACTGTATGCCACGCAGCCATGCTGAATGAACATGTTACACTCATCCACGACCCAACCCAACCAATCTGTTTTGCACAAGTACTTCAGTTCAACGCCATCTCAGCCTAACGGCCTAGATTGGGGGGCAAATTCAGAAAATCACCAATCACGTGCTTTGACGCATGGAGCAAACATATGGTTGAGTGCTATTTCCCAACCTGTGGACCTCAGAAAATTAATCCCACCCCCACATCCACATCCACACACACACGCACGCACACACACACACACACACACACACACACTATATGAAAAGTCCAATAATTGCTGTTAATCCAAAAAAAAACAAAAAAAAACACACAAAAGAATAAAATAAAAATAAAAAGATTTTCAATCGTCATTCCCAGCAGCCACCTCTTCCTGAGCAGGGCAGTAGAAAGGCTTGTGTGAAGGGAGGTAGGGGCTGAGTAGAATGGAAAAGCCAGTTAAAAATGGTGCAACCTGAGATGACACCAATTAGGCTTCCTCCAGCCCAGCTGCCCCATACGTTTCAGCCCAGATGCCGCATGACGCCAACCAATTATGGCGAATTGACTCGCCATCGACTGGATTGTGACCTGAAACTCCGATTTATTTTTCATGTGGGCTGATAAGGGAGGAACTTCAGGCTGTTTGAGCAGATGAAGGCAAGGGGAATGGAGAGCATTTCAATCACTGTGTCCTCTCCCTCTCTCTCTCTCTCTCTCTCTCTCCCTCTCTCTAATGCTAATCGTTCCACCTAGCTGCTTGCTCGCGCTATTGAACCGCCATGCGGTGCAGTGGCGGCCCTAAATCTGCCTGATTTAAGAGCGGCTGTATGTAACAGACTTCTCCTGACCCAGCATCCCCTCGTGAGATCCTGTCCTGACACTTTATACATCCCTGGTGTTCACAAATGATTAAGGCAAACTAAATTAAGAGCGCCCCATACGTTACGTTTTCCGTTAAATCGTGAAGAAGCATCTAGATACATCAGTTTTACGCATGGCTATTAACGCCCACACCACACCCCCACCCCCCTGCCCCCCAATCAAAGTTTGTGCTTCTTTTAGCACTGTAGAAAATCACTTAGATGATTTCAGACCATGGCTGAGTACAGATAATCTGTGGGGCTACGGGGGCTGGGGGGAGCAGGGGTACCAGGAACACGGCACTCAATGCGACGACTAGCAGGTCAAACCTTGGCGGATTTCATGGCTGGTTTAGTCTACTTTACACACACGCTTGCTTAAGGCAAAGGTAACGCATTCCAAATCCTTCGTGCTGACATTTGAAGTGTGGAGGCGTTTTCTGGCCTGATGAGAGGCTACTGGAAACATTAGCTTAACGACATGACTAACAGATCACTAATCCTCTAAAAGGAACAGCGTCCCCTCTGGTAAAACATGCTCTGCGTGTCGTCCCCTGAGATTAGAGGCCAAATTCCACTTGGAATTTTTACTGTGATTAGCAATTACTCAAATAGGAGAAAATTGACTGGTTCCTTCAACTGAGACAGGCTCTTGCTGGAGCTATAATGTATTTATAATAACTTCAGAGTGTGCTCATGTAAAACTGACGTTTGTGCTCTTGCTTATATGAACTGATCCTAACGTCTGATGTTGATGGCTTCCTCCCTGCAAAACATCTGCTGTGAGAAATGGAAGTGTCATTTCCAAAACCAATCAGTGTGCGAGATTGCGATATCGCATCAAGCCTTGTTCTACTGTTCTATACGATGTTGCCCTTCAAGACATCGCACGATGAGCTTGGTTCAAACATTAGATTCACTACTTGAAGTGCGACAACGGTTTAAATCAATCAGTGCAAAATGAAAGCACTTTAATTGCTTATTTTCTATGTACTGTGATAGCTTAGTGATAAGAGAGGGAAATGGCCATGACAAATATCCATGAGGCAGAGACAAGTGCAGGACCTTGAATTAAAAGTAATGCTTTAAAAGGGAATAAGTACCATTATTAGTTTCCGCTCTGAAAATGTCACATAAAAAACTCTAATTAATTAGCTAAATATTTTCAAATAGGTTTTATTATTTTATATATATATATATATATATATATATATTATGTGCTACCCTGTTAGTGCTTTCTAATAGACTGCCTAGACGTACAGTATAAACTGACAATGTGTCACCTTCATGTTTCAAAGCCTCTGTGTCACTAGAGGTGGAGGGTGAAGAAAACCTTCACAACACCTTCTAAAGCCTTCTGCATTATAATCTTTTGTTTGCTCACCCTCTGCCATCTCGCATATTTTACAATTCATATTTCTAGAGACATTGGGTGCGCACATGAAGACATTTAACTGATCTTCATGTCTGCAGAGATTTGAAAGGAGAGGGGATGTGGAAAGACTAAGGCGTATGTGGGAAAACTAAAACATTAAAGTGTGAATTTGGTAAGGCTGTGCTGCGATCAAAGGATGACTCAATTGGTTTGGAGTTTGCATTGATTAATTGTTTTAATTAATTTTTCAGGGCACTCACTATACTGTACATGCTTGTCCAAACATCATATATCAAAAGAAATCTAGCATCAAGCAAGCACCATACTGATATTTATGTATTATGGTGCTCAACTCACAGAATGAAGTGGGTCTCCAGCCCAAGTTCATATCTCCAAAGACAAATCGAAGGCTTTCATCTAGTAGTTGGGGGAGAATGCCTTCTAACAGTAAACAAAAGAAGATCCCGGCTTGCTAATTAACGGGAGCCCTGATTCATGACGCTCTGTTAATTATAATTAGTGCTTTGTAATTAGCCCAGTGAAAGAATGGCACACTGAGTAAGGTCTTCTGAATTGTACCTGTGAGAAGATTAAAAGCAGATCACTCTTGTCTTTTTGGCTCAGGCCTGTTAGCTTGCTGCCAGAGCATTAATCCAGGCAGCTGCACATACGGTAAACACGAGCTGACAAGCCTGACTAAAGATCTCCAAGCTGTAATCTTTAAAAGACACAGATGGGTTGATAGTGTAAAATTTAGGTTTTTACAGCAAGCCCCAGTATGTATTTCCTTTTTGGGATCAACATCATCCCACTCCCCTAGGGTCTTTCGGGCTTGCACTATGTACTATAATATGTATATTGTTGTAGCAGTAATGATGTTAATACATCAGAGGGATATTAAAAACACAGTATGTATTCCATGAGTATTGTAAAGTTGTCTGGGGTTCGATTCCAATGCATGTTTCACGTCCATTTTGTTTGGTTAGAGTTTTTTCCAAATAAAATCATAAATAAATTACATTTACACTGTAGCGATAGATAACAACATCATCCTGACATATCTTTAAAGTTGTGAATATTGCAAAATTCAAAATAATAGTGTATATTGTGTAGTAGGTGTTGTACAAAAGCCAAAGGATGCATTGGACGCCAGCATGTATGAATTTAAGAGGGATAAGAACCCTCACAATGTAAAAGCAACACGTTGATTCCATCAGGGTTTTCAAGTCACAAACACATTAGAGCTCTTTAAGATATACAGCATATATGCTAAGGCAACGCTTTAAGGCTAAATATCTAGTCAGTGTTACAGCTTATGAAATATGGGCTAACATAAAAATGATCAAACAGAATACTAATGTGTCCTAGGAGCATATTTTGGCTTGGAACGAATAAGCGTGAATGAAACACAAGAACTGAAATTGTATTTTACAGTGGTGCAGCTTGTCTAATAAATACTAATACATGGATGATCAAGCAGGGGAAGGGGGATTCCTATGTTGGCCAGAAGCCCGTAGTGGTCCTGCACATAAAAGACATGTAAGGTAGCAGATAGGACCTATCCACCAGCCCACCAGGCTTTGTTCTCAACTTCAAAGGCAATTCTGTTTTCTTTTTTCAAACAAGATAAAACTACAAACTAGTGATGTTAAGATGGTGCTGAAACTTGCCTTAAAAGCGACATACTGACAAACACATGTCCTGATATTATACGGGCTTTACCAAATAATATTGCTACTAATAGTCATTTTAACATGTTATTTTGTGCAAAAACCCATAGTCCATATGACATCTTTTTTTTTATTGCTAATATTATAATAATTTGCTAAACTTTTTATTCAGTCACACATAGCCAATTCATTGTAATAACGGTGAAATTAGTCAACACAAATATGGAAACCTAATAAATATTGCTGTTTAATGTTGATAATTGCTACCTTTTTTCAGATGGACTGGTGTTTGCATCTAAACACTTCATGTAGACTGTACAACTGTGTGTAATTTAAATGGACATGATGTATTATATACAGTAGCATTGATATTCCACAATAACCACAATGAGCCAATTAAAGTCTCTCAACTCCCGGG
The DNA here is from genome assembly GCA_026546735.1 of Forbesichthys agassizii. Taxonomy (NCBI): domain Eukaryota; kingdom Metazoa; phylum Chordata; class Actinopteri; order Percopsiformes; family Amblyopsidae; genus Forbesichthys; species Forbesichthys agassizii. Next base: position 32,163 of record JAODLL010081283.1, on the reverse strand, counting down.
GAAGAGACATGTTCACCAGTCTGGTGTCACTAAGGCATATAAATGTTGCTACTGTACAGTAGGTATATATATATACACACACACACACACACACACACACACACCGGTATTTCATGTATACCGATATATTTTTACAGGAGATATAAAATGACACAATATCGTTGATACTGATTATGCGTTCATTAATCGAATGATTAATACATTTTCTATAAATTCATCAAAGTGAATTTATAGAAAATGTATTAATCATTCGATTTGGTAATCTCTCCCTCCATACCTACACTTAAAGTCTGAGGAGCGGAATCGGAGCACGTGATTCAAAGCATTAATTCAGAGTTTTATAAATCGTTATAGCTGCACAATTCAACCTCTCTGCTTTGGATTTAACCTAAGTTAAAGTCAGCTATCGCAAGCTAAATGTAAGCTAATAGACTTTTTGTCAAATCCAACAAATATCTCCTTGCATTTCGCTATCTTACCGTTTTCTGTGCATGTTGAAAATTGTTGACTGTTTGAGTGTTTTAGTCTAATCTAGTAGTCTAAGTAAAAAGTGTTCATCTTCATTACGTCATTACTGTAGGCACATCCCTAGTTTATGTTCTGTTTACATTGCATTTGCACAGATGTGTGTTTAATTAAGCAAGAGAATGGTGTTGTACAGTAGGTACGCTTTAAGTGGGAAGCCTACCTTACAGGCGCTCCTCTGCTCTGGGCAGGTTTGAGTAACACAGTGACAGTGCTGTCTGTTTGGTTGAGAGAGGTTTCCTGGTCATACGCTGGCATGGACGGAGCTGCAAGGAAATCAATCAGGAAAGAATTGCATACTGCTATATTTATTATATGTAATAAGTACATGCAAATGCTTTACAATGAGTATTTATGCATATGTAAAGCTACATCTAGTAACGTGTCCAATAAACTCTGGCTTCTTTAAATGTAGTGTAGAGACACCAGACAAAAATAAACAGATGGAAAAACAGATTAAAGAAAAAATCACTAACTAGTTGGCGTACACCAGCAATCAATTTAATTTTAAGTAAAGCTCGCTCTGCATTATGGGAATGATGGTTGGAGAACGTCTGTCTAATCGATTGGAGGGATGAAAATGAAATTGCTTAGAATTTAAGTGCATTATCGACGAACAAATTAAATGTGACGTTATCAAACATACCATAATGGAATGTAGGAATTAGGGGATAGGTGTTTCTACTGCATGGCTACTTTAAAACATGTTATATGCATGTGCATGCAAAGTTTCATCATTCACACATCATCAAAACACAAGTGGAAAGGAACTTTTGTTACTGGTCTCTGAATCAGTTTTCTCCTGCTTTACATTATTAATTCAAAATTTAAAATGTAAATACTGTATGTGAAAATGAAAAAGATGTCTGCCTTGCCTTTTGTGCCTCTGCTTTGCATTTACAAATATGCAGTGTTTCTGACCCCTGCCTGTAATACATAGCCCATACAGTAAAAGTATTTTGCACTATTTTAGTTCTTAGTCTGTTCTTTGCGATTGGGTCAAAGCCTGTTGAGTGATACAAGGGACTATTTATGGCAAATAATATGTCAGCATAAAGACCTAGATAGGGCCTATTTGGTGAAATGATAATAGCACCCTGAGGGTGCATGTGTCTGCATTGGAGGTGTGGGGTACTAGTTCAGAATATGAGGCAGTCTCTGCAGTGGAGTGAACCCTCTAGCTGTATTTTTATTAACAATCACTTGCTGGCAAATGACCACAATGACTTGGAAATAAGTTATACTTGGCTGTCACAGTCAGTTTACATTACTTTCCAATGTTTGTCGTAGATGGCTGGAGGTTGTTCTACTGCCTGGTTTACATGAACCGTATGTTTGTCATGTAACGTACAGTATATGTGCTGTTCATTTCTGAAATGAGAGCTTTTTAACACAATATACGTACGAGTTAGAACTACAAAAACAGAAGATCCTTTGATCAGATCAGGTGAGTAAACAATCATGTAATTCAGCATATAGTACAGTAGGTATACATTTATAGGTTACTGTAATAGTAATCTCTCAAAGACAGCTGCATGCAGACTAGATATGCTTTACTGAGTTGACACACCTGTTTGATGATGGCTTAGCAGTTTCGCCCTAATGACAAAATCTTAAAAAATTGAAAATATACAGCTGTTATGCTAAAACACTTCCGGGGATAGGCCCCTTCACACAAGTCGTGCAGCTACGTGCAGCTACGCTCAGCTATGTGCAGCTATGTGCAGCTATGCTCAGCTACGTGCAGCTACAGTCTGTGCAGCTACATGTAGCTACGCTCAGCTACACGCAGCTATGTTCAGCTACGCTCAGCTACCTGCAGCTACGCACAGCTACTCGCAGCTACGTGCAGCTACGCTCAGCTACGTGCAGCTAAGTGCAGCTACGCCCAGCTATGCGCAGCTATGCCCAGCTACGCGCAGCTGTGTGCAGCTACGCTCCGCTATGTGCAGCTATGCACAGCTACGCTCAGCTATGCGCAGCGACGCTCAGCTACGTGCAGCTACGCTCAGCTATATGCAGCTACGCACAGCTACTCGCAGCTACGTGCAGCTACGCTAAGCTACGTGCAACTACGTGCAGCTACACCCAGCTACACGCAGCTATGTGCAGCTACGCTCAGCTACGCTCAGCTATGTGCAGCTACGCGCAGCTACACGCAGCTATGTGTAGCTATGTGCAGCGACGCTCAGCTTTGTGCAGCTACATGCAGCTACGTGCAGCTACGTGCAGCTACGTGCAGCTAATCTCAGATACGCGCAGCTACATGCAGCTATGCGTAGCTATGTGCAGCTACGCTCAGCTACGTGCAGCTACACGCAGCTACGTGCAGCTACGCACAGCTACTCGCAGCTACGTGCAGCTACGTGCAGCTACACTCAGCTACGCGCAGCTACGCGCAGCTACACGCAGCTATGTGTAGCTATGTGCAGCAACGCTCAGCTATGTGCAGCTACATGCAGCTACGTGCAGCTACACCCAGCTACGCACAGCTATGTGCAGCTACGCTCAGCTATGTGCAGCTACATGCAGCTACGCTCAGCTATGTGCAGCTACGTGCAGCTATGCTCAGCTACGCTCAGCTACGTGCAGCTACGCTCAGCTACGCACAGCTACGTGCAGCTATGTGCAGCTACGCTCAGCTACGTGCAGCTACGTGGCTAATGGCATTTGGTGAGAGAATATTAAGGTAACATCATCCATACGGTTGCACCGCGGGCCTGCTTGACTGTGCTGACCTGAAATCTTTGTGGTGAACTGGGTGATGACAGGAGGTCCGTAGCCCTTGGCTGTGCTGGCGCGCAGGGTGATGGAGTATGTGGAGCCGGGGTACAGACCGGTGAACACGTGGGTGGTCTCATTGCCCAGCTTCAGCTCCTTGCCGCTCTGGTTGGACAGGTCCAGCTCAGGGTCAAAGGAGCTCACTGCCTTGTAGGAGATCTGGATGATGGGAAGCAAATCAAAATGGTGTTAGCCCGTTTTTGATGCTCTGCCTTAAGCTCCCGCATACTGAATAGGATGTACATTTAGAAAGAATGAAACAAATGCACTTAATGCTGTATCGCTGCAGAATAGACTCATGTCAGTTATTTTCTTTATGAAAAGCCCATCTGAAAAAAAGTAGCAATTAGCAATTTAAAACAGCAATATTTATTAGGTGTCCATACATGGGTTCCCCCATGGATTTCACCTTTATTACAGTGAAAAGGCTGTGTGTCACTGAATCAAAGTAATATCTTCCAAAAACATAACAAATTATTTAAATATTGGCAGTTAAAGAAAAGAATATGTCAGATGGACTTAGAGGTTTTTTTAAAGCCTCAAAACATTTTTATTTAATAGAGCTTATGATTATTAAATTAACTTTCTAGTTTATTTTTTATTCATTTAAAATTATTTTTTTATCTGTATACTATACTACAGTGCATTTTATGAGTCTGCATTGTAACACTTTGAGACTTGTGTCAAATGTAAATTAGATTACAAATTAAATGTATTATTTTTATCTAAATACCAGTAGATCACAATCCAACAGACTATGTGTCAATATAGACTTACAGTAATAGTGCCTATAGCTAAGAAACCCATACTGTATAGTAAATTGTTTCTTCATACCACTTTGAACAAAGACCCAGGTTGTACATCATTATACAGTATATGAGCTAATAAATAAACTTCAGCAGCAACAGGGCTGTGGATAGATGCCAGCTCTTAACAAGGTTTGGGATCCACTGAAAAGACTGTGCTGCTATTTCAACACGTGATGCACATGACTTCAATCAGACAAAATCACCTATTCCTTCTACATCAATAAATATGGGCGCCCTAGAGGGAAGCATTAAGGTGAGTGTTTTTGTTAATATCCATTTAAATATCTACAGTATAAAGCCCTACTTTAAGAAAATGCTTCTGCTCATAAAAGAAAGCCCCTATTATAATTCCAATTAAACAACACAAAGGAAGTTGGGAAGGCTGCATAATTTGTGTCCATCAAGTTTTGAAATGCTTGGAAGCCTTCTCATTTAGTCTTTGTCTGTGAAATTAGTCCACACTGCCAAATCCTATATCATAACATTTCAGAAAGAGGAATTTGAAATTACTTGTCAACACTGGGCTTGGACTGTGTTTTGCAATTGTGAGCGTTAGACTTAAGTAAAAAAAAATATATATATATATATAATAATAATAATAATAATAATAATAATAATAATAATACGGTAATACATTAAACAGATTGATTAGGGGAACATTTAAACACATTTAAATGTACTGCAAAATCAGCCTTAATTGTCATATCCTTGTACTTTCGGTAGAAATATTTTCAGCATGCAGCAAATCTATCCTGATATGGAAATAGAATGAAACTTTATATCATAAAATAAATGTCCTTTCTATGAGAATTACCATATATGATCACATATTATTAACATGTATATTAGCAGAGTCTAGTTTGAGATTGTAATTCAAGAGTTGCCTGTGGAAGAGCACAGTCAGCTTGGTCAACAATGCCGCTGACATCTTGTTTGATATCAGGGATTGTCAGATGGGTTTCACTCTGAGTTCTTTGATAGTATCAAATCAAAGCCAGGTCCAGACTTAAAGGAAGCTACTAGGGAAAGCTGACAAGACACAGAGTGGGTTGCTGTCCTGCACCGGACTGTACTGGTATGAGCGCTACACACCTCGAGCTAGCTGCCAGTTTGATACCTGTGTTCCTGTGTGTCAGCCAGGGATCAGACACAAATACAGGATCATTTAAAGCTTATTGATCTATCTTCACTTCACAGGAGCGTTCAGTTCTAAAAATCTATATAAACCTATTAAAGTGGCCCCTTAAAATCAAGGAAAGCCTAGACAGTTGAGGACATGGAACACTTATTTTAACAATATGAAAAGCAGTGTCGCTATTGGGAAATATATTTTAATGTCTCAATAAGAGAAAATAATAACCCTTTAGGTTATTTTATTTACATGTACATGCATCATAATATTTTGGTTTATGGCATGCCATTATACAAAATTAGCATGTTGCTATATATTTTTTGCCACCCGCTTTTGCCATTAATGTCAGCTCCGATGTTAAATTAGAACAAGAATGGCTGTTGTTGGACCCTGATCTTTGTCTCATTGGCCAGTGGCAGTAGCCCTCTTTTCTCTAGAGGGCTGTAGAAAGCATCTCAGAACAAAGTAATAATGTCAGACTGCAGTGTGTTATCTCACGGCACTAATAAAAGATTATGGATTAATGATGGATTGCAGTGTTAAAACACTTTGAATTCACTATTACTACTTTACTATAAAAAAAGAACAACTGTAACTAAACAGCATATTGATGGTTAATTGTGCAGTAAACATACCTGTAAAATTAACTTGCATGCATGGGCAAATATAGACAGTAATTGATGATGATGACTTCATGAGGGTGTCTGTGGTGTTTGATATTATAACACATCAGTCACTAGCTGTAATTACTATTATTCTGATTGGATTCAGGTTAATCTGATACCACATCCTCACAGTAGCTGGGATTACATGGACACTTTTTTGTCTTTCCGAATGGAATCTTTCCGATTAACAATTTCCGATCGTGGTGTTTAAATGGAGTATTTCCTTTTGGAATGGGCTTTTAAGCAACCTGCAGTCTGTCTTGATGGAATTACTTATAATAAATATATAATTATATATATATCAATCAAACACTATTAAGTTTTTGCATTCTGGTGAACAATTTGTGCCTTTTCTGCATCAATGTAGGATATAAATGAAAGATGTACAGAACATGTATTTAAAGGAAAACATTAAATACAGGAACCCTGGCACAATTCAAAATATATGGAATATAATACAGTAAGGATTATCAAACATATGTTGCTTTAGGCATAGGCCTCAAAATACATAGGCATGATTTATCCTACTCTTCTCTACTCTTTTTTATGACACAACAGATATATGGTATATGATACATGATATATGAATACATTTATAGGTATTAACTGGACTTTACTAGCTTATGCTCAACACTTTCTGCACATCTGTGTTTTGGGATGATCTGCTGTAGGCTAGACTAATAGCTGATTTAAAACACTATTAGTCTACTACACATTTGGCCATAACCTAATAAAACTGCTACTGGAGAGCGAGACATCTCAAAATCACAGAACTTGGTCTATAGCACTCAGTCAGCATCTAACATCACCCCCCCTCCCCCCTCCTCCCCCCTCCTCCCCCGTCCCCTTGAACGTCTGGCAGAGCTTGCAGCAGTTGAAGGTTGCTAGTAGTGAAGTAGTGCGTCAGTGCCACGTGTGTGTCCCCATCCGGTGTAAGGCCGTGTGGATGGGGTGCACAATGTGCACATTACAATATCCAACATACATATAACATAACATAACAGTGGCATACAGGACATAACAGTGAACTAATAGTGTAGTAGGCCTATTCTAGGTCTAGGCTATACTGTCAAGCAGTTCAATGAGAAGTTATATGCATAATGCACTACTACAATATCGTCGGGCGGCCCCAGTGCGTCTTTCATGTTTTTACTGGGGGGGGCAAATACACTTTTTCTAAATATTGAGGGGGACACATACCCTGCATCCCCTCCAAAACTACGCCTATGATGCCGAGTATAAGCACATAGAGATGAGAGCAACATCTATCTGTGTAGGGAGAGGCTGGAGGATTGCGTTCAACTTAGGCACGTTTTGACAAATGTATACGTACAGTATTATGTGTGTGTGGAGACTCGGGGCGTTTCTATTATTCAAGACCCAATATGACTCTCAGACCCGACTGAATCCTTGTGTCAACATTCTCTCACTGTGGAATAGCGATACGTGTTCTCGGTGTGTTTCAGAGCAGGAATTTTCATTAAAGGTCATGCACGTTACGACACCAAGAAAGCCCTACTGTAAATGTGTCCGATGCACCCCCCTTCAATCTTGTGGCAGTGGAAAAAAAATGTTTATTAATGGTGAACACTCTCCGCTAAAGTTTAAAGACGGTATATGCTGCACCAGCCAGCCATGTTGCCTTGTGTTGGAGGTTGGGCAGTTGCAAATCAGTTTACCACCGCGTCTCATTGACGACTATATTGATTAATGTAGTTTCCTTAAATCGATCATATTTTTCCAATTTGCAGGTTTCGGTCAAAAAGTGAGGCAACACTTTAAGGATTCAGCCTACATGAAAGCCTTTTTCATTCACAGACGAGTTTCACATAAAAACAATGGTTGGTCTGTGTGAGAAAGCCGACAGAAATATAGACTAATCCAGTCCATATACAGTACTGACATGACACATCAAGACACTCTTTCTAAATTAGGAGTGTGATCATTGCATCTGTGGTTCATCACCGTCCATCAAAGTTGTGTTGACAACCACCTCAAGACTGGTAACATTGGCAATATACAGCCACAATTCACATTGAGTTTAGAGAGAAAAACTAGCTTAATATAGATGGTAAGTGTGTTTGTTTGCTAGTCCTGAGGGTGCCTTTTTGTGACCATGGTCTTCTGTACCTCATACTGAGTGATGATTCCATAGGTCTGAGCCGGTTCTATCCATTTCAGGACGATCTTCTCCTCATAAGCACTGCCCTGGATGAACTCTAGGGGAACAGCTCCTGGCACTGTGGAAAACACAAACAGTGGCAGTGGTGTTGACAATTTGTTCCGAGGTAGACAATAATTTGGAGCACCAGTGTCAAGGAACTTAATTTCCAAAACTTTACTAAAAATATTTCCATCCATGGGGATGTTTGTCAAAGTAAACAGGCTGTCAACAAATGGTCTATGCATTTTTGTGGTTGTATTCTTGCTAATGTTTTGCTTCACCTTGGTATGCACAGTGACTATTAGTCAGAGTGTTTTTCAAGGACCAAAACAAACGGTAGCATTAAAACATATCTTTAAATAAAATCTTTGGGATTTCAGGTAACTGCCACTCAAAGAACTGAGTGTCAGAGCAAAACACAACACTTTGTTATATAGCGCATGAAAATGAAACACAAACAAAGTGATGCCCCTGTGGGAAACAGCGGGAATTTCGATTTCTGCGCAGTGTTTTCCTTTCCCGAGATCTGGACGCTCACGCTCATTGCTTACATTCAGTAAATGATAGAAAATATGTAGATGTGCCTCGTTTATTTATTTGTTTCAGAAAGGAATAATCTGCAACAATAAAAGGAACAGCTTCACTTTGTCTCTATCCTCGTTCCTCTGGGACCATAAACACACAGACAAAACACACACCTACCTATAGGCACACCCTCCTTGCACAATCACACACACACACACACACGCACAAACACAGATGCACGCACACCCGCACACACACAGAAACAAACACTAACAGTCAGGGAGTGAGAGACCGTTGCCTCTTTCAAGTTTCCAACCAGAAATAGAGGAATATCTGAGCCAGACATGACAAGACTCTCTTTTTGTCAGCTGAGTTTGTTGTCAGGCAGCCGGGGGTTCCTTGAGAGTTCTGTGGAGTTCATTTCCTGAGTCTGCCGAGGCAAAACAGTATGTCTTTCATCGTGGAAGGAGGAGAAACAAGGGGAAATAGAGCTTTGCTTCTGCCTCCTCTACTCTCCTGAAAATAACTGAGATGATGTCGATCTCAAATTAAAACCAAATATCTCTACAGTCATTTTATGGGCTGTTATGTTGGCAGGGAAGCTATCAAGAGGGTTTTGGAACCATGCCACCATGCATATTATAGACACCAGTGTGTACAGTATAGTTCGTGCTACTGTACTGCATAATGCTAGGTTGTGCTTGCACGATTAAACATTTACATGACTATATTAAGCTCACGCTTCTGGCCTTGGAATACTACTACTAATTACTACTTCACTGGCTGTATTGTCTCCAATGATTCGTTGTGTAGTCACGTGTTAGTCACTACGAGTCGAGAAACATTTGTTTGTGTTACTATATCTCTACGGAATCATCCCTGTGCGTTACAACTGTTCCAGTTACCAGGGGCCTCATTTATAAATGTTGCGTACACACAAAATAATGCGTACGCCAGTACGCATTATTTAAACTATATTGATGTGAGAATGTGCAGTCCTCCTTGCACAAAATTGGAGAAATGGAAAACTGTGACTCCGATGGCAGAAGGATGAAACTCGAGAAATGCTTTGAAAAATTTGAAAAAAATATATCAAAATCTCTTACAAGGCCAAAAACATGCACGCCACACCTAAAATATTAATTCCAGATATACCTATCATTAGAAACGGCATAGGAGGCATAAGCTATATTTACTAAGGCAACCAAGATACAATAGACAGCCAACAATAACATGTATTTAATTCATACCAGATCGCCAAACTGAGCAAATAAAACACTGTAGTAAAATAATATTATATATTCCAGATATTCCATGACCGGTGGAACCCTGGTGTGTGTGTGTGTGTGTGTGTGTGTGTTTCTGGCTCTAGGGGCCTGCATTCCTCTTACCGTCCTCGTCGGTCTGGACCCCCAGCTCGGCGCTCTCTTTAACCCCCTCGGGGTTCCTGAGCACCAGCCTGACGCTGAGGTTGGTGAAGGGCGTCAGGTTGTGGATGGTGTGCTGGGGGTCTCGGCCCTGGCTGTCATAGCACACCTCCTCGCGAGCCTCCTCCTTGCCCCCGACCCTGGAGCGGTACTGCACCGTCAGGTTGTAGCTGTGGCAGCGGGTGACGTTGTAGCCCAGCGCCTCCCAGCGGACAGTTACCTGCTTGGACTGGACGTCCAGCACCTCCAGCCGGCGGGGGCCGTGCATGGGCTCTGCAGGAAGAGGGGGGCAAATGAGCATGCATAGTAGTAGAGGTCAGGGTCAGGGTTCATGTAAACACAACGTCTAAGTAAGACAGTGAGGGAAAGTGCAGGTAACTTATTATCAAGAAGTAAAGGAACATTAAAGGATAAACCATAAAAAAAGGAATTATGTTTTAATTAGGAGATCCTATCAAATTCAAGAATGCATTCCATTATACCATTACTCCACACTAAAGAAAACACCAATTTTAAAGATTTGAGGGTAAACTCAAAAAGAATACAATGTAGACAGAAGTGGGGGAGACTATCCCCCTAAAGCCTCAGAAACACTGCTAGAGTGATGTAGCGATAATAGAACATCCATGAACTTCAGCGACTTAAAAAGACGAAAAGCAAAATAATGCTCTGCAACGCAAAGTAGGAGTTTTAAATTATTAAAAAATTAAACTAATCGCAACTTCAGGCGACGCAAATGAGGCGACTACAAATGAGAGCTAAGGATATTGTTTACTGACAGATAATATGGGCAGGAAATATACAAGAGAGATACCTAGGCAACCGAAGCCTGGAATGTAAACAAGCGACCAGTAAAGCAATGGGGCTGGGGCTTAGGTGTTGGGTACTGCACCATACACACCGTACACATGTGGTGGAAGGACTTAGATAAGAGCTCTCGAACTCCTACTCAATGCCACAAACTGAACTGTGTGGCTGTCTATGTGCCATTTCCACCGGGGATGTGGGTGTCAGCCATGGTGAACACCACCATAAATACATACAGTAGTGCTTGTAGAACATCTGTCTCTCTCTCACTCCTGCATGCCTGGAAGCATCCTCCCACTGCCTCTCAGGTTGTTGTAGTCCCCACACCACACTTTTCCTCGGCTCAACCACAACTCCATGAATAGAAATATGAACTGGGAAACAAGTTCTAACAACAAGAATGCACATTTGTGCGTCCGTTCGTGCGTGTGTGGGTGTGTGTCTGTCGGTCTGTGACTGGGTGTGTGCATAACTCCAAAGATCCTCAACCGACTTGGAGTGAACTTTCAAAACAGTGTGCAGTATGTTTACTGTTGTTGATGAACTGATGAACACATCAGCCTCAAACCAGACATTGTTTTACATATGTTGAAAAGATCTCACAAAAGAGAGAACACAAAAGACGACATTATGTGGGAACATACGTGTGTGCGTCTGTTTACACCTGCATTAGAATGCATCTCCACTTGACAACTTTTGATTGAATCTCACTTCCACGATAAAATAAGCACAGTTGTTTTAACCGTGGGAGGCAGCAATCAACTTCCAGTAGTCTGCCGGAAATTACAATAAGAAAAATAAATCTATTCACCATTATAATATTCCTTGGCATGTTCTAGGCAAAACAAACGCCCAAGTAATTAGACGCACTCACAAACGTCGTGGAAAAAGCCAGTGATTTGATAACTACCTGGACATGAGAAAAAGAGTTGTGGCTTTCACCTCTGCTTTGACAGCCATGAGCCCGGTACCTCAATCTGACCAATCACATTTGCATACACACAAACAGAACAATGTGGCCCAGAGCACCTCCGAATGGCGTTTGAGCGATCATATCTCAATGTGTCTTCAATATATTTCTGATCAACATCAAAGATTTATGTTAATGTCAGGTGTGAATAGGGCTACTTAATTAATTAATGGAATTTGTGTAACCAAATAATGGTCTATGATGCTGGCTTTCTGTAAATGTCTCTCCCTCAAGCTAAGCTTGACGCATGTCCAAATATAGAATTTAAATGTGTTAAATAACACAAGTGTAAGTGACATTGACATTGCAGTTATTGCAGTAATGAGGAAAAACTATCTTAAAGTGATGTTGCTGCAAGTGCATTTCAAGAGGCTTACAACCATCCAATCTTTCTGCTGCTCTGTAATATAAGGAGCCAAACTGTGACTGTCCCTCATTTTTTAATTTAGACCAGGGGGCTGCCAGGAACCCTTTGGTCAGAGGAAATATTATTATCAACCCTTCCTCCAGGCTTGGAAAACCCAATTTTCAAATTCGGTGGTTTTGCATGACCTTACACCCTGCCAATACATCATTCCAAAGGGAAAAACCTCCTCTCGCTCATCAAAGTCTCTATATTTCCAGGTAGTATTGCAGCATTTCAAAGCAAAACGGTTTCACAGCGATGTTTGTCACATGCTATCGCCACTGCAAACTTGGCTTGGCGGCGAGGCGCCGCGGGCCTTGGCAGCGGTTGTCCGCGGCGGGGGGGATATCTCTTTCCTTCCCTGCATTCTGACTTCTGGCTTTTCCATCTTGGTGCGTGGCTGGCCGGCTATTAGCTTTACACTGATACAGCCAGCCTGCCTGCCTGTCCACGCAGGACACAAGCTCTGCCCCCATGCTTTCCCCTGTAATGACGCGCACACACACACGCACGCACACACGTGCACACACACGCACACACACGCGCACAGCACGCACACACGCGCGCACACGCACGCACGCACACATGCCTCCACGCTCTGGCTTTCTCCATTTTCTCCCTCCCTGCTTCTATTGCTCTCTCTCCATCTCATCTGTCTCCCTCTCTCTGTCTGTCTTTTGCTCTTCTCACCTCTATTTAACTCTCACTGTCTGCCTGTCTGTCTGTCGCCCAGTCTTTCATCTCCTGCCTTGTTTCCCTCTCTCTCTCTCTCTCTCTCTCTCTCTCTCTCTCTCTCTCTCCCTCTCTCTCCTCCTCTTCTTCTCCTTCTCTCGACCTCCCCACCCAAAACACCCCATGGGAGAATAGCAGCCGAAGCACAATGTAATGGGATCAATTTCCATTACAGGTTAAATGTGTGCTCCATTGCTGTGGAACTTAACACTTCACCACCTATTAGGAACGCCCCGGGCTCAAACCCCCTGCCCACCACCTCCCCATTCCCCGGGAGATAGTCCAGTGGTCCGCAGGGCAGGCAGCTACAGCAGCCATGTTTAACATTCTGGAGGTGCCAGGCCGGGGTGTCGTTGCAGGGGGACGGAGGAGGGAGGAGGGAGGTGGTGGTGGGGGCGGGGTTCCCGTTTGCTCCCGTTTCAACTGACATGACGCACACAGCAGACTCAATGGGGAATATGTACACAGCAGCACAGCAGGCTGACACACAACCAACTTTAAGACCTGTGACCTCCACAAAAAAGTGAGTGTGCCCCCCCATTTAATCAAATGTAAGCACATTGGAAAGATAATGAAGGTAACACTGTATTATTATATATTTTAAGCCAAAACAATAATAATGAAGGAATAACCGCTTAGCGACATGGTGGCTCAAAGAAAAATCTTTAAATAATTGATCTCCACTATAAAAGCTTGCTATGACCCCTCAGAGCTTCACACCCACCCAGTTCCAGAGCCTTTGTTCTAGCTAGCACCCAATATGTAATGTATATGCACAGTTAAAGGCTGTTTGAGATAGCAAAAGAGGTAGATCTTAGGTACCAGTCTATATCAGATATAACCTACTGCGCCAAATGAACGATCTCCTAGATAGTTGGGTCATGACGCCTGACATGAGCAGGAGGGTGAACTAGATGAAAAATCGTACAATAGGAAATCAGCCCTAGCACGAGATTTCACACGGAGGAATGATGCGTGTGAGCTCTTCTCTGCTTTAATAAACCAGATGAAATAGTGATAGGAGAGTGTCAAAGAGCCGTATGCTTATTGAAGACAAATGGGGGAGGGAACATCAATGTACAGCACCCATTCAAAATGCACAAAGGGCTTTCAATAGGGAAGCACGGCCAGAAACCTTCTATGACAACCAACACATGAACAGAATTGTATTCCAATTAGAAACTCACTTCATTGGCTTGTTAGTTCTAGCTCTAAATGAAATGAATGTAAAATAGGACTCCATATGGTTTGAGAGAGCTCATTCTAATACAGCAGTACAGCTTGTCCTTGGAATTGTAAAGTCGTGTTTGAAAAAAGATCTATAGCATCATTATACTCTGTTTTTGTTGAAAATAGAGGCAAATGTTTAGATCTGAGATTTAAAAGCGATTTAACACATCTACAATCTTCAATGGAAACTGCTGTGAAATAATTCGACAGCCAATGACAATGATAAAACCAAAGTGACGCCGTTAACCAGCTAGATGAATGAGAATGCACACAGAAGGCACTATCCTAATCAAACAAATGCATGAAACAGATCGCAGGGCCAAACCAAGGATTCTGAGATCTGACAGGGAAAAAATGGGTCTTCTCAGATCACTGGTCGCTTCAGAAAAGCCTGGAAAATAAAAGTTTATACCACTTTATTTGCGGAACTATCTATTGGCCGCACTCAGTAAGCAGCGGTTACACTAAAAGCACGGAGAATTGCGGTGTGGTCAGGCACAGAAATCAAATTAAACCAGACGCTCTCAAAGTGACAAATGCACTAAAGTGTGAATTTGAAGCAAATGTGCAAAAGTCAATGTGTGTGCGGAAAAAAAAGTCTAATATTTGAAGCGTTCATAAAATGATGTTACGCCACCATCTTTGTGGCATGTCCACCACCAGTCCAAGCCTGGCCAACAGGAATGAGTTTCTCTTGCGAAAAATGTAATTGTTCAGAAAAATACCCCATGAAGGAAGCTACAGTAAAAAATAGCTCATATGTACAATTTAACAGTAACCTGTGGTTTGTCCATTCACTATTAGCACACGGAAGGTCTATTGCACAGTTTTACTGTATGGCTGTTAGATACTGGAGATGCTCTCAACAGTGAAAGGAGACCATTTGGTAAACAACCCTTGTGATAATTGTACTTCTCAGAGTTTAGTTGAAAAAAGGCTAATTGTTTGTGGACCTGTTGGCTCCCCATGGTCCAAACACCAGCTGTCTAAGGGAGGCAACCGCCCAATCACAACTCATACCCCGTGACTCACAATGACATCATCAGTTTGCATCAAAGAGAAGGTGCTATGTGCGTTTCAGTTGGACATGCTGGGCCAGAGAGGAACGTTTGCGCGCTCCCCTTAATCTGAACAGACGTGGTTGCATTGGAGGAATGATACGCTCCATAAATCGTTCGGAGAGTGTAAGCTAGGTGAATGGCAGCAGATGAGGCCAAGCTATTATTCCATGTACTGTGACTGCAGGGTCTGGTTTATTGACTGAACAGTAAGAAGCTCAATACCATAAGCGCTAGCACAAATCACAACAACAAGGAACAACAGGCCGAAATCCATATACATTATATATATTTTATAAGTTATCAAACACGAATAGCAGCGGGCAGAAAGTACTGGAAATATGACTGTAATATCTTCCCAGTACAGCAGATACTTCCAGTGGAATAGAGCTATAATAATGTCTCTATCTTTCGCCAGTATGGCCTGAACCAGCTGCATTCTCAGCTCGATTGGTATTCCATGCAGTGGACAAATTATCACCTGCCCCACCACTGCCAGTGTAATTGAATCATTTGAATTTGACATTTACATAGAGCTATTAGTGGGTTTTTATCATTAGGCCTTGACATTTAAATAATGTTTTTGAAATTATCAGCGCATTATTACCGCCTGTTAATTTCAACGGCCCTCCCTTCCAACCTTTGGCGTCCAAATGGATAACGTGATTACGGCAAACATCAGAAGGCAACAAATAGCCCTATGTTGCATGGCTCCTCAGCGAGAGGGGGTTTCAAATGGTGCACTCAGCCCCCGGGTAGAGAGAGATATTAGTCCTGGATGAAAGGAAACAAATTGGGCATGTCCGGAGCACAGTCACTCCAGCCAGAGACAAGTGCATGTGTGCGTGTGTGCGCGTGCACACGTACGCGCCTCTAAAACGCATTTTCTCCTCCACAGTGCTGGAGACTTATGATGATGAGTAACGGGACGGGCGCACGTGCACGCGTACAGTACGTGCACGCGTACAGACGAACGGCTGGTAGAGGAAGGCAGCGCAGGCTTCAGATCAACATTAACTAGGAATGGCATGGCCTGGTGATAGCACAGGCTTCCATCTCTATGCTTAGCTTACAGTGCCAGGCTTAATAAACCACTCCTTCACAAATCACCACACACACACACACACACGATTATGGAATAAACCATTCACGGTCATTTTGGCCAATATTGAAATCACCATTATTTAACAGGATTACTCATTTACTCTGGAAAGGTGTTGCACTTACTGCACAACAAAAAAACAACAATGAAACAAATCAATGGTGAAAACACCTTCAACTGTAAAATGTAGCTTAATCATTTTCCCGTTGATCTTTCACTTTCACCTCGGGTCATTCAGAACACAATACAAAATAAGAGTTTACTTTCCTCGATCGCATTGTTGTTGTGATGAGCCGAAATTGAAATTGCGATTAAAATTCGATTAAAAGCACAGCCCTACTCCCAACCCTGAGCCCTTATCCCATTGTGTCCACACACCTCTCCATCCTATCAGGACCAACTCAGAAGCTCGGGATAGAAAAGCAGGCTTTGTTGCCACGGAAATGCGCAACAATAAATGCTTATGGTTCACGGGGAAGGCGTACCATAACAACGGCGCTGACATGCATGGAGGGCTGTCGTGTTAAGCGTTCCATTGCTGTCAGTTATGTGCTGTTTGTTATTCCCTCTGCTCTGTTTGAACTGGGCGCGGAGCATTTATTTGCCACTCTCTATGCCGTCGCGGCCATTGAGGTAATGACACGGGCTTTATACTTATGAAATCATTTTCATATTGCGCGCAGGCCGAGGCGAAGGCGCGTAATGATAGCATTTGATAACCGACAATCAAAGCCCCCCCCGCCCTCCCAGAGTGCTCCTCTGGGAGGGCGGGGGAGACATCAGTCCCTGGGTGGAGGAGCGGGTGGTGATGTCGGAGAGCTACAAAGAGGGGGTAAAGGGAGGATGTGTGTGTGTGTGTGTGTGTGGGGGGGGGTCAAGGTGTTTTGGTGATGTATTTATTTGTTTCGTCATGTCGCCTTGCCCAACGGCCTCGGCGACTGACGTGGACGCGTGCTAACCGGAGCGAGGCGTGCTAACCGGAGCGATGCGTGCTAACCGGAGCGAGGCGTGCTAACCGGAGCGATGCGTGCTAACCGGAGCGAGGCGTGCTTCCCCTCTGTACCGCATCGCTAGCCTCAGATGGGGGGATTTATTGAGCGGCGGCAACCCCTCCCCTCCCCCTCGCTCCATCACGTCATTCTTTACGAGCACCGTGGTGATTAATGATCGGTAAGGAGGGGAGAGGCTCCGCAGATGGAGACCCGGCCCGCCTGCCGTCTTGTCTGATGGACCCCCTCAAGCTGTAGAGGGAGGAGGGGGAGGGGCTAAACACCTGCACGCACACACACACACACACTCAGATCTATATCATCCATATTGATACATCATCACCTGCCTCTTTTGTTCCAAACATACAGTACATATGCGCCTTACCTGAACCAGGGCTTCTTTGACCTTTGACCCCCCCAAAAATAATAAATATAATAAATAACTATTTTTGCAACCCTTGTTGGAGGTAGCCGCAAGCAATGAACCACAAATACAATCATGCTAAACACGCACACGCACACACATACACCTGCACACAGACACACGAAGAAACACGTGAAAATACCATACTACTGTATTGTACACACTATATACTAGCTATCTGGCTACTGTAGTCCTACTGTATGTCCTGTAAAGTTATAGTTAGCCATTTTAAACCAATACACATTTAGTCAAATTCACCAAATATCTCCTGCTACACCGCTAAACATAATCTGGTGTTTCTACACAGCCCTGGCTCCGTAAATAGGCACACAAACAACAGTGGTGCAGGCCACACACAACAACGCTATCCTAGCTGTGGCCATGTGCTTCCAATGTGAGCACAGTATGGCATTGTAGGGTTTATTAAAATCAAATATCAACAAGCTTTCCCCAGAATGACTTAGCATACCTTTACGTTCTGCATAGCAGTACTAGCTGAGGTGCTAGCACAGGCAGAACACACTGCAATGTGCTTGCTGCTTCACCTTTCTCCATCTGATGTGTGCGTTAACATTTTAACGTACACATCCGCTGATCATACTATATGTATGTACGTAGGGTCATACCAGCAGGCTGGCCATGGCTTACTGCTCCTCCACATGCTTATGAGCAGGGAGGAATAAACCATGCCCAAAACAAAACCACAGCCATGCTTCCAGGCTGTTACGACAGATGCATATCTTTATATTTGCCTGTGTACAATGTACAATGTTCCTTGTTTTGAAAGGCATCGTGAAATTAAATGTATTATTATTAATATTTTATGTGGTACTGGCTGAAGCACACGCACGCACACACACACACACACACACACATGCGCGTGCACGCACACACACACGCCATCTTAACACACTACCTGTGCGCTGTGTTTCTATTCCTGGGGAACAGGTCAGATGGTGACAAACAGGAGGAAACACAAGTCTAAAAGTGGCAGCGCAACACGATCTGTATACGAGAGCAGAGGGAGGTTACCACGGCGATTCTTCAACTTCACAGCTCCCCAGATGGCCCGCGCCGCGCTGTCATTTGTCGCCAAAGGCCCCTGCATGTCCCACTGCTCTCAGGGTGGCACCCTGAGCGTAAATCAACGTGAAGAAGCGTTTGACTTTGTAAAATGGCTGCCGCATTTTGTGAGCCACCTTCCTTGGAGATATATGGGACCAGAGATGTGGCTATCTGGGGGAGGGGGAAGCGGGGGTGAATAACGGAAATAAATTGCAGCCAGACCCCCTGACATCCCTGTCCTTTAGTTAAGGAGAGGTGGAGACGTTCTCTGACGGGAGTTATATGACTCGACTGAATGAATGCTTGGCGGACGCGTTGCTAGCACGGGCGCTCCATCTATAATTCAGCAAACGGCGGGAGAAAATATGTGACATAAATTACACCAGATAGACTATGAATAATTAAACAATGAGAGCGGCAACATTTAAAGACCTTGAAAGGCATTTCTGTTCAAATTAAATGACAGCGGGGGATAAAAGTAAGTCACCGGGAGTGACTAAAGAAGCTTGTTTTGACATCCTCTGGGGGAACAGGGGATGAGGTTACAAACAGCCATGGTGATAATTGTAAGTGTTGGCTAGGCAGAGCTACGGTAAGAGGAGGCTTCCCGTTTATGTGGATATCATCGGAGTATTGTTTGTGCACATCTGTTCTGAGAGACTCACCGCTGTTTAGGGAATATATATAGATGGAACAGCGAGACAATGTAGTAAATAATAATAATGAAACAGCTATAGAGGAACACATAAATGCACATGCACACACACACTATCTCTTTCTCTCTCGCAATAGCAGTTGTTTGAAGAGGTGTCCTTGAGAGGAACACAATTTGCTATTCTACTTCAAGCTCCTTGTGATAAACAGGCTTTTATTGTGCTGCACCCATAACCTCCCTGCACAACACAATCTCAATCTAGCCTGTTTTCTATGGCTGACAAAGGCACACAAATTCAATGTGCCTCGAACGAAGGCCTCTCGCTCACCTCGCCACAGACAATAAATAAACCGCACGAGTCACATGGCAGCAAACAATTATCGCTGCCAGACCATACCTATGTTATCAGAGATGGTGAGGCCAAGTGGCTTTCTATTCATACCTCTGTACAACAATGGTATTAATTAGAAACAGCGTCAATGGCTAGCAATATCCTTTCCTTTCAGACGCAGTGGAGACAGATGTGCTCAATCTCAGTGTGGAAGAAAGCTGCTATTATCAAGGCAGTTACTAACTCACAAATCAGTGAACCTGCAGCTACTGCAGTGAACCTAACATTAGTTGTTGTGAATGCACCCTGTCACTCACTACACTTCTCACACTAATTATCTGCATCCCATCACTACTGTGCTTCCCAAATTAAGTTTGTTTCTGTGTATAACAATATATAATTTGCCTGTTATTAATCAATTCTGCTTCAATGACGAGACAAACTGCTTTTTGGTAATGGACCCATTTGGGGCTGGCCCCAAATATTATATTATTCGGGTATTCGTTTGTTGGGTATGTATTCGATTTCAATATTGGGATTCGAGTATTTGTTTTTTCACATTATGCATGCATGTTTTCCCATTAATCCCTACTGTCTCCATATAAACCCACATGTTGTAATGTAATTGCCTGCCTTACACTGTGTCATCAACACATTTGATTGCAATTGGCTCTGTTTGTAAGAAGAGAGCGAGGCTATTCATTCAACACACACTCTTATTGGCTAATACAGGAGGTATATGCTATTTGACAGCTCTGACTGGCTCAATTGACGTGTCAATCAAAGTGTACATTTTGAGCGCATGGCTATGTCTACTTAGCTAGAAATCAAAGATTACTTCTGTTATACTTCTTAATTATAGTTGAGTGTTTTTAATGGTGTTTTAAGAAAAAAAGTATTCGAATACTCGTTCGGAAATACCAGCAAGTTTTCGACACCTGTAAAATGGTATTCAGGACAGCCCTAGACCCATTGCATGTTGTCTTTCCCACTGCTTATTGTACATACTGTATTATTAAATCTACTGTATGTGCTCTCCACATCTTGACCTCTTCAGTCTACTGTGCCTCTTCCCTCAGCAACCTTTGCAAATGTTCTACTGTACTGTATGTCTCCGTCTCAAGAGACCTTCGTCTTCTAGGCGGTTAACTGTCTGACCCTGGAACAAGCAGGTCGTCATGATTCCTTTGTGCTGTTAAAATGCACCTGTCCCATTCAATGCATCACACTGTAACTCGAACGTTTTGTCTTTCGAAACGAACAGTTCCTGAACAATCTAAAAATACGGTTGAAAAAGGGACCTTTTACACTGCAGAGAGAACTTCTCAACACTCCTTTCTGACAGCTGAACTACGGTAGAAAGAGGAGTATAGTTACTCACTGCTTTTTCAGTTTTTAACGATGGCAGTGTGTGTTAAAACATTTTTAAAAGCAGCATTGTATGGCGTGGTGCTCAACCAAAAGATTCTCTTAGTGGGATCTTACAAATATCAACCAAGTCACACATTTTCTGGATGATTCTCAACACATGAAGTAGCTAGGTAACATACGCATGTCTATGAATTATACTTCATAACACTACCTCCAAAATAAAAATTGACAGTCTGAGAAACTAAATGAAACTCATGAAAGGAAAATAGTTCACTAAAATTTGAAATCTATGTACAACAAAGTTTTATAGAATAACCTACATTTACTGTAAGTTCACATGAACAACTGAGTATAAATGCTGCATGTACAGTAAAGTCCCACTCACAGTTATTAACCTTCAATGTTAAATAGTGACAGTGAACTAGATGCTCAATTAATGGCAGGAGAAACGCAAAAACACCAAAAAATTGCTCCTTCGTCTCATCCGTCTCATTCATTATATATGCGTGATACTTCTATGTTGTCTATTATTATATTATATATTATATTATTATTATTATTATATATATTAGTCTTCCCTGCCTCAAAAAACTTGGTCTACAGTCAAAGCACCAGGAGGGAAAAGGCAATGGGTTAGTGTAGTCGCACACATTCTCTTTAGCTACTGCAATCGACTGTTTTGAGCGAGTGTTGACCCGTGATTATCGCCGGTTCCCCTGTGTTTAATAGCACGCAGAGCAACAGAACGGCAGCCTTAAACAAACAGATGAGGACGCTCCCACGTGGTTCCATAGCCCAGATGGTGACAGCGTATCGACAGAGACATGGTGCTGGCAGAGACATTGCTTTAAGCAGGCGTTTGGACCGTTCGAAAACGCTCTCTCTCTCCCGAACCGGGCAGGACCTCTGAGGCCAGAGGGAGCAGGAGGTAACACAGGACAGAACTTTCCTTGACCCTGAACCTCTGAATGTCCCTCGACCCCGTCGCCCCTGTGTCACAGTCAAAACACTGGCTCAGACTGAGAAGAGTAGGAGGAGGAGACAGAAACTGATTTAAAAAAAACACAAATGTTTTGCGAAGTAAAACTGTAAGTGAATGTAATATCTAATGTGCGTCGAACAGTAAATGCAGTCGCTCTATATATTGCTGTTGTTCAGGAATGCTTGCCAGTCACAGTAAAGTAGCCTATCATTTGACCCTGGTCAGGTCAACCGTGGCGCTTGTTTAAGGCTGGCTTCCTAGAGCGGGCTGGAAATGCTTTCTCTGTGTGAGATGTTGTTCTGTTGAAAAGTATTCTGAAAAGCATTGCACCCTGATGTGATTTCAGGGCTCGGTCTGAAAATACAGCGGCGTATCTCAGAGTGTGGCTTGGTAAACACGATCACACAGACAAAACGGCAAGCAGCGATAGCGCAGCGCTTCAACAATCAAACGAAATCTGAAGTATTTATGAGACGCAGAAAAAGCCACTATCGGCATACTGCTGGGAAGCTGCAAATGTCTATAAGGACGGTCTGAGAAAGCAAATTGTCTTCTAAATCGTCCTGTGAGCCCTTGAGACCCACAGCCACCTTCCAAAACTGACTCAATATCCTTGAGGAGCATAAAAGTATTTTGATGTTTACTAGGACATTAATGGAACGGCTTTATTGGAAGAGAAACTCAAGGCTACCATGTTTTTTTCCCCCTCCGACACTTGAATTAAAATGGCTGCGTCCTTGTGTTCTGTCTTACACATTTCTCACGCGGTCAAATTAAAACGTCCTTTCTCCCCGGAAACACAGAGCAGGAGACGGCTATGAATAATTCCATGAGACAGTGGAGGCTGGCGTCCCGCGTGTTTTCATTAGGTAGGGCTGGGAGAGGAAGGGATGCTCTGGACCCGTCTGTATCAACAGTGATGTATCGCAGGGCCCTAACCGTTCAATTAGGTGCTCTGCCGAGGCCCGGCCCCATCACCGCCATGGCCGGTGGAGGGCTGGACAAGATCAAGAGCTTCTTCCTCAAACACACTTCAGGAACAAGGGGCCATCCGTCTCCCTGCCTACAGGCCTGGCAGTGTGGCTGGGGCGGGGGGGACAGGAACACCCTCTGAAGCAGCTAGGGTCCTGCTACGAAGGCTGAATAGGTGTAGCGCCATTCGTTTCCATCAGCCAGACGGAGGGGAAAAAAGGAATGAACCGACGACCTTCACAGGGAGGAATTACATCCTTGGTAAGGAGGGAGAAAAATCCCATTTTCATCAGCACTTCTCCAGACACCAAATAGCATTAGGCTGGGAAATTGCTGAGCCTAGGTTTGTGTTGTTCTCTGACTTGGCATCTTGGTACGGTATGGGAGTTTGGCTGTTTAATGTTGTGAGAAGGGCAATTTGGTTCATAAGGACTTCCTAATGTGTGTATGTACATATAAGAGGTCCCTGGAGCCCAGAATGAAGGTATAATATGAGCCCACAAATATAAGGTGCCACTACACTTTAGCCATCATATCAATCTGTGTTTCTGATACATTATTAAAGAGCTGCTGGTCCCCTGAATTAAGAAGTACATTGAATGAACAAGCATTTATAGAGTTAACCACATGGAAGCACAGAATTGAGTCTTAACTAGGACTGGTACTTACTATAAATCATACCAGTTAGTGTTGTCACACACAGCTGACCCACATAACAAGAGAAGTTATGAGACTACAGTACAGTATACACTTTAGCAGAGTATGAGGTTTCTCTGGTCAGGTAATGTTTCAAATGGATGTGAGCTCTGAGTACAGTATGGATAAGTCCAGGTGCACATGGCAAAAACTAGAAAAACGAATTTACCGCAAAAACTTAATACAGCTCAGACTGTGACAATAACATGTCACAAGTGTACAAGTGTATAGCAAATAGGAGCATTGTGCACATGTAGTTTTATGTTTGTATTACAAAAAGGCTTTTTTATGAAGCCAATGGAGCTGTATCTGACCCATACTTTCCATGTATTATTTGTATTATAATAGTAATAGACTAATATTGTGTGGCCAAGGTTATAGATAGAATAAAATAAATACATAATAACTAACTAAATAAATAAATAAATAAATAAATACATGTTTTATAAAAGCTGCTTCTAACATGATCTGGCAGTGTGTAAAGTCTAGGGAATAGTTCAATGTAGCTTGTAAAAATGTTTGTAGGTTATGTGCAGTTGCAACATGATTTATGGTCCTGTCTCATAAGCCCATGTAGTGCACCTGAACAGGTAGATGTGCGGTGTACAAGTACTTGATGAGCAGTATGCAGATCATTACTGCAAATGAACAGTGTAGAGTTACATTACTTCTAACAATGTAAGTAAAAATAAATCATCATCAACATCTCGTCCTGTCACAATTTTTGTTTGTCAATGTAGAAACGTTTGAGATAAAAGATATTGTCAGAATCATGCAAACTATGTTGTTCTGTTATTGTCATGTGACTTCAATTGTTCGCTATGACTGGTTACATTGCATTACATTGCTTGGCTAAGTATATATTTAAAAAAAAAACGTGAAGCGGAAAAAAACTAATGGAACATTTTCACATGTATTATTCCAAACGTAGTTGGCTGGAATTATGCAGTTGTTTGGAAAAACACCTATTAAAGCCTCGAGGAACACTTCTTTCACCTGTCGCTGTCTGCTGTGTGCGTGCGCATGTGTGTGTGTGTGTGTGTGCATGTGCGTGCTTGTGCTTGTGCTTGTGCGTGCGTGTGCGTGTGCGTGTGTGCGTGTGAGCAGGCAGGCAGGGGAGGGTACAGAGAGCAGAAGCAACATGGCTAACTTTCTTATGTCAGCAACACGCATGTAAATATAACAGGTAATATTATTGCCGTATGAAAAAGTATTGATGTTATGTCCTCATATTGCACATTAAGTCGATATAGTAATTACAGTGACAGGCCTATCCACATCAAAACCAGAATGATTCCCCACGCATCATCAGTTTCATGAGATCATCCTGGTCTGGCATTCAGCTTCACTGTGAGTCATGATCGACTCGATTAGTATCTGATCATGCAGCCGTTACAAAATAACTTTTAATCAGCACCCAGCTGAGAGCTTTGGTCAGCTGGGACAGCTAGAACTTCAAACTGCAACTTCAAAATCACAGCAATGCCATTGGTTCAAAGGTTGTCCAATCGCCTGCCAATAATACATGTGGCTAAAAGTGTTTGGCAGCACCTCTGTCACAAACAGCAGAGAAACAGAGGGCAACCAAAGGGATTCAAAAATGTACTGAGGCGAGTATCCAGAACATGTACATGTATCTATACAGTACCTGTAGCTATACAGTACATGTATCTATACAGTACCTGTAGCTATACAGTACATGTAGCTAGACAGTACCTGTAGCTATCCAGTACCTGTAGCTATACAATACATGTATCTATACAGTACCTGTAGCTATACAGTACATGTAGCTAGACAGTACCTGTAGCTATACAGTACATGTATCTATACAGTACCTGTAGCTATACAGTACATGTAGCTAGACAGTACCTGTAGCTATCCAGTACCTGTAGCTATACAATACATGTATCTATACAGTACCTGTAGCTATACAGTACCTGTATCTATACAGTACCTGTAGCTATACAATACCTGTATCTATACAGTACCTGTAGCTATACAGTACCTGTAGCTATATAATACATGTATCTATACAGTACATGTAGCTATACAATACATGTAGCTATACAGTACCTGTAGCTATACAGTACATGTATCTATACAGTACCTGTAGTTATACAATACATGTAGCTATACAGTACCTGTAGCTATACAATACATGTATCTATACAGTACATGTAGCTATACAATACATGTAGCTATACAGTACCTGTAGCTATACAGTACCTGTATCTATACAGTACCTGTAGCTATACAATACATGTAGCTATCCAGTACATGTATCTATACAGTACCTGTATCTATCCAGTACATGTATCTATACAGTACCTGTAGCTATACAATACATGTAGCTATACAATACATGTAGCTATACAGTACCTGTAGCTATACAATACATGTATCTATACAGTACCTGTATCTATACAGTACATGTAGCTATACAATACATGTAGCTATCCAGTACATGTATCTATACAGTACATGTATCTATACAGTACCTGTAGCTATACAATACATGTAGCTATCCAGTACATGTAGCTATCCAGTACCTGTAGCTATACAGTACCTGTATCTATACAGTACCTGTAGCTATACAATACATGTAGCTATCCAGTAAATGTAGCTATCCAGTACCTGTAGCTATACAATACATGTAGCTATCCAGTACATGTAGCTATCCAGTACCTGTAGCTATACAGTACCTG
>JAODLL010081272.1:0-15592 GCA_026546735.1 Forbesichthys agassizii | reverse complement strand
CCCCCCCCCCCCCCCCCCCCCCCCCCCCCCCCCCCCCCCCCCCCCCCCCCCCCCCCCCCCCCCCCCCCCCCCCTACAGCAGAGAGCACTTCCTCCTCCTCTTCTTGACGGGCGGGGGACACAGCACGGCGCGGATGGCCTCGTCAAACACCGTCTTCAGGCCGCGCTGGGTCAGAGCAGAGCACTCCAGGTACTTCACGGCCCCTGAGACAGACAGACAGACAGGCAGACAGACAGGCTGCTCATGGAGCGTCTCTGGTCAGGAACCAATCAAATGCACCAGAGAAGATGATAATCAACATCAGTGGCCTATACGACGAAGTACCTTTGTAACCCTAGTAACTACGGAAGGTGGGAGGTTTTGCACGAGGTCTGCTGTCATGGCAATTTAAGACATTAGCAGCAGATCTTTTCTTGTAAGTCCTGTGAGATGCTTCTAACACATCATCTTTTAATAGTTTCTAATTAACCAGTTTCTTTAAAGAAATTACTAGATGGATACTAACATTTTACAGTGCAAGATCACACACACTTCTGGCCCTTGGCCCTGAAGGACTGGCATACGGTTAGAAGTGGATTCAATTTAAGCATGTTGTGCTGTTGCACCTCTACATAGATGCGATAAAGATTTAAAAAAGCAATATTTTACTATTTTTAATATAAAACCAGCATTGTTTTGTAGCATACTACCAGTCCAATGCCAAAAAAACTGTTTAGTTATTTATTTCTTCATAAATTAAGATTACATTTTAGTTTTTCTCCTGTTTAGTATTTTAACCATGAAACGACATCTCTACCATTAGGATGAGGCCAATATTTAAACAACTGACTTGAAAAAAGGACCCACACATACGTGCACACACAGACACATTCACAAATAAATGTAGACTGTTCGTGGTTATCACATGTAGAACTATTCTTTAGTCATTAAGTCATTTATTTAAATGAATGGTTATTATTTTAGTGCTCGTGTGCAGTTTTGTGTATTTATTTTGCTTGACTGTTTGTCCTTTTCATTCCCCCTCTGCTATTTTCACAGGTCAGCTGTTTAGGGCTGTTGTTCGGCTAGTTGTTTTGTGTGTGGTTGTTTGTTTTGTTTCCCTGTGCTACAGGTGCTCGCGGCCATTGCCGTCTCCTCCACCTGGCTGACCGCGGCGGCCTTACTGTCCACTCTACCCCACCTGGTCTGAGGAGCTGCCCAGCCTCTACATCTGTCGCCCTTATACGCCGGCAGCAGTTGAGCTGAATTAGACTGTGATGCACAGGGGTTTAAGTTGTTGTTATGTTTTGTATTTTAATAAAAAAGGACCCAAAGGAACAAGAAGGTGGAGTTGTTTAAGGGATGTGTTCTGTAATACGCCCCGAGTTGATTTACTTGATTTACCCTGCGATCGGAAGAATTGGGCCATGTAAAATCACATTTTAATAGAGAACTGTAAGGCCTATTTATAGCATGCAAGCAAGAAAGGCTACGCATGTGTTGTGTTCCCTGGACTATAAGCGATCTAAGATCAAATATGCTTCATGCGTTCTCAGGTAACTGGCCATATCTTGCCTTATTACAATAAAAATGCAGTTTCAATATGCGAACACAGGGGGGAGGGGCAGAGCATGGCCTTTGCACTAAAACTCTGCGTGTGTTGGCGAACGCACCCCTTTTATGTGAACGCACACAAACAACGTTAACACCGACTCAACAAACCACCATCTTTATCACAGTCGTAGTACCGTTTAACACCAGTTACGGCAGGCAGTTTGCCAACCCTGATAATCTCAAGTTACATCTTGGAAGTACAGGCCTCCGACCTTTGACCCCTGTGTGCTGACTGGATGTGTTCTGGTTCTGCTCATCAGACACACTGACCTATCTCCTTGGCCATGGCCAGGCCCTGGGGGTAGGTGATGGGGTTCAGCTTCTTCTCCTTCAGCTTCTCGATGGTGTCCTTGTCGTCCCGCAGGTCCAGCTTGGTGCCCACCAGGATGATGGGCGTGTTGGGGCAGTGGTGCCGCACCTCCGGGTACCACTGGGGGCAGCAGAGGGCAGGGTCACCACAGTACTGCTGCTAACCTGTGTGCGTGTGTGTGCGTGCGTCTTCAGAAGTCCTCTTCCACTAGGTAGGACACAAACTACAGGTGCTACTGTCAGACAGAGCAGTGGTACTTTCCAGATGCTGCCCATGTGCTGTGTGACTGTAAGCCAAATGTATCAAGTAATTTCTATATAGATAGTCAATCATTTATCAGTATTCATACATTTGTTGAAATTGAAATTATTTAGGCTAAAGGGAATATTTATAAAAACGGTAGCATCGTCCATCACAATGTTTCACTGTCAATTTGGTAGACATCTCCCAACCCTAGTGTGTGTGTGTGTCTTGTCGTACCTTGGCCCGGACGTTCTCGAAGGAGGCGGGGCTCACAAGAGAGAAGCAGATGAGGAACACGTCCTGTGGAAACAACAACAACACCTCTGTTGTCCTGCGCTGCTGTCAATCACAGGCGCTTCATAATACACTGGCTGTGAATGGAGCTGACACACACTGGCACCACTGTCCCTGGACACAGACGGGCATGTGTTGTGCCAGCCCAGGTCACCATGGCAACACTGGCAGCCCACCAGGGGCTCCCTGGAGAAGCAACTGAGGAACTCAAACAATAAGAAGCTGTTTACAGCTGTTGAACGTTGGTGCCGTGAGAGAGCAGTCAGGTAAGCGCTTACTGAGCCACTGGCTCCAAGACGAGAGCAGAGCGGGCTGGGTCAGAGGTCAGAGGACGGCCTCAGCGAGGACAGCACGTTACCGTTTGTGTTCCCAGGGCAACACAACAGCCACGTCACAACAACCCTGAATGTTTTGCCTTCAGCTCAAGTTCTGAGTGCATACAAGCTCCTGCGTAAAACAGTGTGTGTGTGTGTGTGTGTGCACGTAGATACCGTCTGTGGGTAGGACAGGGGGCGGAGCCTATCGTAGTCCTCCTGTCCAGCTGTGTCCCACAGGCCCAGGTTGACCGGTTTCCCGTCCACCATGACATTGGCTGAGTAGTTGTCGAAGCTACAGGAAAGAGGCCGTGAAGAACCATTACGCTACTGATCCCTGCCTTGTAGGGTTGTGCCCTCAATGGCAACACGCCCAGGGCGTCTAGAGACCACCTTCACACAAACTGTCTTAGTTACAGTAGTTATACTCACACGGTGGGGATGTACTCCCCTGGGAAGGCATTGGTGGTGTAACTGATGAGGAGACATGTCTTACCAACAGCCCTGTGAGGTGAACAGGCATCTATTACTCATTATTACATACCGCCTATTACTAGGAGTGTAAGGATTCACCGATACGCATCGGAAAACTGGTTTTAACCAGTCTATTAATACATCTATTTTTTTTTACATGTATACTTACCCAATGCAATTAGTCACAGTAAGTGCAATTGAAAAGGTCATAAAAATCTATATTTAGTTAGAATTGTATTTATTATTCAACAGTTAATTATTTATTTAGCTGTTAAGTATTTTATTATTTATATTATTTGTAGTGTTTATCATTTTATTCACTGCTATTCCCTTTGCTGCTGTAATATGAGACATTACCCATTTATGAGACAAAGGAAGGCTTATTGTATCTCTTATATTACTCATGACATATACAACCTACATTAATCATATACATTAATCGTTATTTCATACGGTCTATTACTCATTACATCAAAATGTATTATTCATACGCTAAACGGGCTACGCTTATGTTATATAATATACATTTACTTTAACACGATATATCCAGTGTGATCTGTGGTTTGCACTAAGCTTGAGCAAGCACACCCAGTTACGAAAAGGGTTAGTCATCATGATGTTAAGTCTGCGAGGTGTGTCGATACTTCTGCCCACAGTAAACTGGAGTGACGAAAGACATCATTGATTGACATTTTAACAATAAAACGTCCATAAATACAGAGATATTTTAACAAGCAACAATTTAACAAAATTACATTTAGGTATTTAGAATCAGCAGAGCGGGATATTAAACAAGTTGTCACTTGCGACCAAACGTTGATCCACTATGGAAAATAGGTTATAGACTAGTCAGTACAGGAACATACTAGGCTTACTCACGTTGCTGTGTTGAGTGGAATATGGCGTGCCACCTCTTACGGATTAGAAATATTAGAAATATTCACAATCAGACTGTTTGGCATGTGCATGTGAGCGCATTATCGAGCCACACCACTAGTCAATAGTGCACAATATCAAGTATCAGTAGCTCACCAGGCTATTATCGCTAGAAGTACATGCCAGTCCCTTGCTGGCGATTAGTCATGGTCGTGAATCATTCGTCGTGATTGTGAACATCAGAGAAGACGATTAGAAAGGTAAACTCACCCGTCCCCCACCACCACACACTTGATGGCCTGCATGTTAGCCTGCGAAGCTAACGCTAGCTAGCTAGCCTCGGTAACCACACCGGCTGCCTGGCGGAGATGATTCCGGCGACAATGCCTGGGAACAAACACAACAACTTTCAACACGATGGTCTGCGAAACACGACACCTGGAGCCCCTTCCCAACTTGCAGCTCGGCCAAATAGCACACTTCCCAGAGCAGGCAGCCACCACCCGAAAACAACCTCCCGAGGGACTGAAGCGGCTCTAGGAATACCGGAAGACTCGGGAATCTGGCGAAATCACTTCCGCGCTGGAATATTCAGGATTGTGCCACTGCGCCATCTAGCGGGCAGACTAGGGGGTTGCTTGCATGTTTAAAGTCTGAGCACAGGTCATGTTCTGTATTTTCTGGCCAATGCATGGATCTATTGACAAGAGCTCAGATACAGCGGTCCCTGTGTATCCCACAATGCGATTAGTATCATAGAACTATATAAATAGATGAGTATACTAGCAGGCTTTTGTGGTTGTGAGGTTGAGGCTCTTTAGGATTCATGTAGGTTTCTGTGAAAGCCTAAAGCCTGTGTTTGTTGAGTAGGCCTAAAGCTTTGACCAGACACGTGATATGCTGCGGTTTGATTTCATAGCTGAAACTATGTCCAAACCGAACCCAGCCAGCAAGCAGGACGCCCATGCACACACACAGAGGGATGGGCAGTATTTATGATACATGTATTTGAAATACAAAATAGTACTTTGTAATTTGACAGCGTTGTTGAATGGCTTTATATTTTGTATCAAAATACTTTAATGTTATGTATTTTGTAGTTTCAAAATAGTATAAAATACTTTCTGTGAGATGTTTGGTGCAGCTTCTGATGGGTAGCCTGGTGTAACCAGACCCAACATTTACTTGTGAACAGGGTCTGGACACGCTCCATTGGGGAATGTTTGCAGTGGCTGCATCCTACTGGGCCTAGACCTCTGGTTAACTATTGGACAGCCTTTAACCAATCAGCAATGCTACAACTGTTTGTATCACTTCATCTAGCTCTACCACCACCCTACTGCCTTGCTCTTTAAATGGTAACACAAAGTGGTGCAGACCATTCCAATTGCATGCTGATAACATAATCCAGTGTTTCTACCACCCTGATCTTTAAATGGTAACACAAAGTGGTGCAGAACGCACGCAACAAAATCCTAGCCTTCACAATGTGTTTCCAAAATGTGTTCGTGTCGCTTCTGAGGGAGCATCGAAGGCATTGAAGGGAGAGGTGTTTTGTTTTGATAAAGCTCAAATATCAACAAGCTTTCTCCAGAATGACTGACTATACCTTTACTGAGTCAGTTTACAGTTAAGGATTAGGCTAGAATCAGGCTGATTGATAAGTTTGTGAAGGGATTTCATGGTCCATTGGAAAAGTACTTTATAGAATTGTTTTAATACTAGAGACAGAAGGTGCTTCCATGAATCCAAATAAGACAGATTGTTACCTGTCATGCAGGGGCAGGGATTTTCTTGTGACACACACACACACACACACACACAGTAGCAAGCAGTAATATAAATACTCGAGCCACCAAAAAGCTAAGTGAACCTGACAGTGTTAAAGGGATTATTGGTCACGTCGCCATGCCTCATTACATACTGTGAAGGCAAGGCCTTGTGGTTGCTATAGTTTCCCGAGGTGTGTTTAACCCCACAGGAGAGCGTCATCTACGGACATGCTGGCCACCATAAGTCCCCAGCGTCCTCCAGCGTCGGCCGCCATCTTGCTCAGGTCAGTCAAAGCGTCACCATGCCGACCAGACACACTGTACTGTACGCAGCCGGAGTAATGTCTCCCCCTAGCGGAGAAGGCGGACGCTACCATCACGCAACAGCTGGATCTGGAAGGAGGCAGGCAGGTGAAGAGGTTTCTATGGATACAGTGCACTGCTGCCACAGATGCTAAACATGTTCACTGTATATTCTGCTGTGTAGACGAGAGCCTTTATGGCAGAATATCCTCAAACAGCTGGTCTGGTCCTGAACCACAGAACGAATGTGATGCAAACTGTTTGAGAATGTATGTAGACTAGTTATAAAACAGGGTTCACATTCTTATTGAGAAGGATTTAAAGTGGCACATTACTAAATGATTTGAAATCCAACGTATTCAACACCCAGCTCTATAAT
The DNA here is from genome assembly GCA_026546735.1 of Forbesichthys agassizii. Taxonomy (NCBI): domain Eukaryota; kingdom Metazoa; phylum Chordata; class Actinopteri; order Percopsiformes; family Amblyopsidae; genus Forbesichthys; species Forbesichthys agassizii. The sequence continues at coordinate 9,034 of JAODLL010081272.1, read as the reverse complement.
TAACCATTCAAGATCATTAAAAAATAAAAATAAAGGGTTTACCTAATTTCACTTAATTATTTTATTTCTCCTCATTGTATTTACTGATAGCTAGCTAGCTCGCTAGCTTGTCAACTAGACCAGACCTAAGTTTGAGTAAAACATTGATTAACCCCCTTGAATCTTGTGTAAATGAAGTCAGCCTCTTGTCCAAACATAATGTGATGGCCTTTCTCACCAAATAATAATTTAGCAGGGGATTCACTGGACTTCCTGAGAATCTGTTGCGCACACACACACACACACACACAGTTACAATTTCTCATGTATTTTAGGATTTTTATACATCTTGTACAATGTATAAATTGTGACATGCTATTGTAGAACCAAAGGTATACCAGCAGCGCTTGAACCTTTTGTCTTTAAAGTAGTAAAAAAAAAGAGCCAATTCCATTCTGACTCACATGTAGAGGGTCCAGTCTACATTATGGTGTGGGAAGCTCCCTAAAAAACACAAGGTCATAAGAACCCCCCCCCCCCATCCAAAACAAACTATACAAAGTACTAATCCTGATACAGGAACATAACGGAGCAACAGAACTGATTGTACAGTTGAAATTAAATTCACAGTATTCTTCCTTAGGGACGCTAGAACACAAACCACATTTTCCTTTTAAAAGCGAATCACAAAAATTAAAAATAATAAAATACAACATTTATGATGATTAATCTGTTTCTCCCTGTAAAGAATGCTGGAAACAAAAGGTAGCGAGGAGGCGATGGCGTGGGGGGGTGGGGTGGGGGCTCACAACAGATATGTGGACATGATGACATCTTGCTGCTCGCCCCCGACGTCACAATGTCGGGGGTCATCTCCTAGGCAACGGCCGGTTGTCAGTTTTCAGATGTTCACAAGTTTAAAGTCCTGAGTCGTTCAGCAGCTGACATGGTTGAGCGCCAGGCTTTGATCCTTCCGTTTTTTGTTTCTATTTTGTGTTTATACAAGTGTGTATGTGTATATATATACATACACACATATATATACACATATATACGTATACATATATATGTATCGTGATTATATATATATATATATATATATATATTAATCTTTTATCATAAATGTTCATTGAGTGACAGTATTCAACCATAGCTGGGAAATTTGCCACAAAAAAAAAAAAAAAGTTAACCCCCAAGCACAAACAAAAGATCTTGGAAGTTTAAAAATACAGTATATTCCCAATGATTAAGCACATCATTAAAAAAAGATTCTGGGAGATTCTTGTGTTTTCAGATGAAACTGAATGACGGTCTACAAACGGGGCAGCCTCTAGGACCTGGCAGAGAGCCAGCATAGCCAGGCGCTGTGTTCACAGCAGGCCGGGGTCGGGGGTCAGTGTGTGGTGGAGCTGTCGCCCATGCTGTTGGTTCCACCGCTGCCATGCCCTGCAAGAGAACCTGCTTGTGAGGCAGGGTGTGACAGTTGGCTAACGATAGCTAGCTAAAAAATAAACAATGAGAGCATTACCGTGTAAATCAAGAAGCCAAACCCCCCCATCCTGGACTTGGATTACTCAAAGCAGCTAATATAGCCTCTCTCTTCCCATTGCCATTGTGGTCTGAATACGTTTCTAAATGTGTTACTAGTGACGTTTTAGAAATAGAGTCTAAAAAGTCACAAAAAAAAAACAAGTGAGAAAGTTGTCAACACTAAAGTGAAATGTCGCTAAATATAGCTGATGGGTTGCCATGTTGGCAACACTGTGTTTATGCTAATCTCATGATGTAGGTGCAAATACTAAATAAGAGTACAGCATTACCAGTTTGCCACCTTATTTATTAAAAAGGATGAAAAAGTGTATCATGAAAAAGTGACTCTGTACTTGGGTAGACTTTTCACGATACTTTAAAAAAAAAACTCGTACTCCTAATGAACTATTATAAATAACAATTTTTACTTTTACTCGAGTAGTTTTTTGCTACTCTACCCACCTCTGCCTACAATATATGATTTAGGCTGCATCTCTGTACTTTGTTTATAATTTATATAACAACAATTATTTACTTTACTCCTGGCTCAACATCATCTTATCTTTGAATCACTATACAGCAAGCAGGTCAATATACCATTTAGTACCAAATCATTCAGCAGTACTATCTAGAGCTATGTGCCATCTGATACGCACGGCGATGCCAGCATATGGACATTGCCTGGCAAAGTTGTAAGAAAAGATCGGGCTGTAATCAGGTTCGGGCTTCAGAAAGCCATACAGGCGTGGGTTCGGTTTGGGCTCAGACAGAATTGTTTTGGGCTCGATCCATGTCGGGTTAAACTTTTCAGGCCTGATTGGTCAGACATCTTCAGCGCACTAAACAACTTAAATGCTTCTACAGATACAAAGGCTTAGAGCATTTGAATTGCTGACCGCTGACCAGCTAACCTGACAAGACCAGATATGTGTCTCTTAAGACGCAGCCATCTGGGAAGCCGTCCACTGAAATGGATTCAAGAGGGCAGGTGATTTCCAAATAAAATACTTTGAGTCTGCTGTTATCCACTCTTGCAGTAAAAAAGTCAGGAGAAGAGTGAGAACATATTTCCCCATGAGAAAAGCCTAAATAATAAAACCGATGCTATATTGTATTATCTCTAGGTATTTTCGACTCGCGTTGTTTCGAAGTCGCCTATTTTACACCTAACCCACGCCCGTAGCTAAACCACAATGCTTATTGGCAACACACGAGGTTTACCGGCCTGAATCACCTCGATTTCCAAGCTCTCCAGACTGATTTTCATGGCGATGTGAAACTGAAAGCTACTGACTGACCAGCATCTACACTCTACAATTATAACTCTTAAATCTACCTGCAGCACGTTGAACCAGGAGTTGCTAATAGTTAGCTAGCATGTGCTGGTGTGTTGCTAATGGTTAGCTAGCTAGCATGTGCAATGCTGCAGCACCTGTACGTCGGTATGGGACATCGTGGTCGGCATGGAGATGCCACTTGCGACTCCGGCGGTCGGACTGCTCCGATTGGCTGTCTGTGTCCCGACTCCTCCTCTTCTTCCTCTTCCTGTGTTTGGAGACGGCCCGGTCCGACGAGCCCCCGTCGCTCCTACAGGACCAGAGCACGCAGGTTAGTCTGAGACACGCCCACCTGACCAGCCAGGGGTTGTGATTGGACTACGTAACTCAATAACCAAGTCGGATGTTAAACCTGTAATGAGGACAACTAAACAACAGGCCTCTTGTAATAAAATAAATGTTTACTTTTAAATGACTAAATAAAGCACTGCGCTATCGTCGCACCAGAAATTATGGAGACATACTTGTGAGTGACAATGCTAACAGCCAAAGAAATAGACAATATTACATTTAAAGACGTATCAGACGTTCAGTAGTTATGTGACGTAAGAGGCTAAGGCTACAGTAGCTAGGCTACTCCCCCTTGTGGTCGAACACCGAGAGCACAACACGCTCAGAGCCCCTCCCCTCCAGGACTAGTGCAGCCTTACCTGCCGCGGTGGTGCCGCTCTGTGTCCCTGGACATCTTCTTGCTCTTCTTGTGCTTCCTGGGCCGCCGCGTGTCCTCGCTGCATGGGGGTGTGGCCGGGGACGGGGCCAGGGGCATGGCCTCGGGGCGGCTGCGTGAGCGGTGCCGGTGGTGGTAATGGTGTGAGCAGCGGTCCCGGTCCCGCTCCCGGGGGTGCTGCCCCGCCCGCTCCCACCGCCGCTCGGAGGAGCCCTCCCGGCAATCCCGACGGTCCCGGTGGCGGCTGCGAGAACGATTCCGGGAGCAGTCCCGGCGGCGACTGCGGTCCCTGTGGCTGCGGCGGTCCCAGTGGCTGCGGCGATGGTGGTCCCCCTCCGGCTCCCTGTCACGGCTCCGGCGCCGCTCCTCCTGTGCCCGCTCTCTGTCCCTGGAGGGGGGCGTGGCCCTGGACGGGGGCGTGGCTCTCTCACGCCGCTGCCCGCAGCCCTCGGAGCCACCAGGTGCGGGGTCCGAGGGCCCGGCAGGAGTGGAGGGAGTCTCTGGGAGGGGCGCTGTGTTCTGAGGTGTGGCGTTGCAGAGAGGGAGCGGAGCGCTCTGAGAGCAGCTGGGGGACACAGTTAAGGGCATAATCAAGTACTGTTAGCTAATTGACCGGGTCTAAGCCACGCCCTTTTGTGTAACCTAGCTACTGTAACATTTCCTTACGGGAAGTCTGGGACACAGCCTGGCTAACTGCATCAGTACCCGCCAACTTGACATGCATGGTAATTTGATTGACATGCACAACGACCAACTAGTAACTTGCAATGAGAAAAGCTAACTATTTTACAGGTATTGTAAATCTGTATCATTAGTAGGCTACGGTTAGATTAATATTAACGGAACATTTTAAATAAGTAAATAAAGCAATGCGCTATAGTTGCAAATGAGAGAAACAAAATATAATCCTGTATATAGACCGCACCCGAGTATTAGTAGCAGGGCTGCCGACAGTTTGCAGAATCAATGTATTACCCGCGGTTAAAAGCCAGGACATTACGGTAGTAAGTATACCTCATGCGGCTGCGTTGGCTATTTGTATACATACAAAAAACGTGCTTTAAAATTAGCTAGGATTTAAATGTGCACTCATTGTTTCCTGTGAACAAAATTGGTGTAACCAAGAGATTCACTGTAAAGATATTTTTATATGCTTAGATCACTTATTTGTGAGCTTAGTAGCACATCCACTGCTGTCTGTAGCGGGCTTCAGAAAGTCGCTCATGTGCACGTGCACACATCTCCAAGGGTGTGTTAAGTCTCGCCATCGTACACGTAAAGTATAATCTGGCCTTTACAGTGATACAATTACAGTATTAATACCGCAGTGATACAGTTACAGTATTTAGACCTACAGTGATACAGTTACAGTACTTAGACCCACAGTAATACAGTTACAGTGTCAGCAGGTGGAGTTATACATCTTATAGCTTACTGTGAGGTAAACCATGACCGTCCCCTACATCAGACAGTTTGGGAGGTTCTAACCCACCTGGGCTGGCTGGCTGGCTCCTGGGTACCGCAGGCAGCAGGGCTGGAGAAGCAGCAGAGGTGGTCCTTGCCTGGGGGCTACAGGGGGCCAGACACAGCGTGTCAACATGGGGGGGGGAAGAGTCAGAATTCTGGTAAATAGTCGGAATTCCGAAAAACAAAGATGCATTATTGTGGGTGGAAAAAAGTTGTTGTAAATTACGCTAACTGACCATAGCCCCTAGGATCGATGCATACATTTAAAAAAAGAAGCAAAGAAAATATTTTCTCTTTGTGAAGAAAGAAAACCAAAAATTCCCGACATAACACAAGATCCAATCGCATTGTGATCGTTACAGTGATGTCACACATCAAGTACATCTGACCAATCACAGCGAAGCAGGACGTACCGTGGTGGGCCTGTTGTTCTGGTGGTGCCCCTGCTGCCTGGGCTGGGAGTCCCCGTTGGTCGGCCTTGGGAGCCCGGTGTTGCTGCCAGGGGCTTTTCTGGTGCACAGCCCCCCATTAGAGGGTCCAGAGGGCCCCCCACTACTGGGCCCTCCATTACTGGGACCCCCACTAGAGGGCCCCCCAATAGAGGGTTCAGAGGGCCCCCCATTACTGGGCCCCCCATTAGAGGGTGCAGAGGGCCCTCCACTACTGGGCCCTCCATTACTGGGCCCCCCACTAGAGGGCCCCCCAATAGAGGGTCCAGAGGGTCCCCCATTACTGGGCCCCCCATTACTGGGCCCACCATTGTGACCACTAGAGGGCCCCCCATTACTGGGCCCCCCATTGTGACCACTAGAGGGCCCCCCATTACTGGGCCCTCCATTACTGGGCCCACCATTGTGACCACTAGAGGGCCCCCCATTACTGGGCCCTCCATTACTGGGCCCCCCATTGTGACCACTAGAGGGCCCCCCATTACTGGGCCCAGCATTCTCCTCCTGCAGGCGGGCCTTGGCCCCGCGGCCCTCCTGGTCCGACTCGTCAGAAGACTCATGTCCGTACGGCACCAGGAGGGAGGAGCCGTTGGACCCCCCAGCCTGGAGCAGCGAACGAGGCAGGAAGTGCAAGTCTGAGGTAGCCAGTGAGGGGGAGGGGCCACGGGGGGGCCGGGCTTGGCCGATGAGGAAGGACAGTTTCTGCCTCTTGTCCCAGGAGGGGATGCCTGTGGGCCGGCTGGGGCGCGGGGAGGGGCAGGGGGCGGAGCCACTGGTTCCGGGCCGGGGGGCGGAGCCACTGGTGCCGGGCCGTGGGGCGGAGCCGTTGAGGTGCAGGGCGCTCTACACACACACACACACACACACACACACACACACACACACACGTTAGTGGACCAGAGAGAAAGGCAGAGAGAGTCACATGGTTCATGGAGACGCAAAGCAGTTGCAGGAAGTGCTTGGCGGGCAACTTCAACCGATAAAGACAGATATATGCAAATGTTGGTAATTAGTCATCAATAAATGCATCGATTTACATTTAGAATTTTTTATATAAATGTTTTTTTAATTTTTATTAGAGAGGCCACGATATCAGAAATGTTGTAGTTGATACCAATACCAGTGAAAGTCCATGGTTCTCAATACTCATTTCGATACCACAGTGCGAAAAAATAAACTAAATATATAAAAATATATATTGTGTATGTGTGTGTATATAAAAATAATAAAATATCCACATGTACTAAATGAGGCTCTAACTGTTTATGTAGCCTACGTAGGCCTACATTACCAGTTATTAAAAGCTCAGTATATCAAGCTCATGACGTTACATGCTGAGACTGCCATCAAAGATAAAGTCAAATGTCAGCTGTTCTGAGGCTGCAGGGCTAATCTACACTACAGTATGTGCCACGGGGCTGTAATATTGTCTGTACATAGCACGCATGCTCTAATGTCTGGTGCTCATTGACATCTGAAGTCTGTGGCTTTGTGTGGCCCGCTTGGGGCTCCGAGGAAGTACAACTGGGTCCTCCGTGACTCGGTGCCCGCACGAGAGTGCTCCTAGGGCAAGTCAACATTCACCCAGATCCTGGTCGGCGCTCTGGAGGTATCGGCAAGCGCGAGGCGAAAAAAACTTTGGTTAAAATTCATTATAGTAAATTACAGCAAACATGCGACGTATCCTACATTTTTTATTCGCTTCAAGGCTGATTTTGTTTCGCTTTCGCCAGGCGATGTTTATCAACGAACCATTGATGTCACATGACAATAGCGGAACTGCGGAACTGTTCTCAGCCGGGAAAATCTTTATTTGGTTTGCATAACTAGTATATACTGTTTTTTTGTAAATGTAATACTTCCTGATAATCCGCCTGGAACGCCTTGGCACCGATACTTGGTAAGTATCGGTTCTCGTGACATCCCATATATATATATATGTATTGTCATATTCGCGGCGAACTTCCGAGAACTGTTACAAGGTTCCACAATCCTCAATGTGAAACAGTTGGAGTGAACAGAGTTGACGTGACTCTCTTCTACATGGCTCTGGTCAGGTCATACACCAGCAATTGTAAGCAACCAATATTCTATTAGAATAGATATTGCATCTTGTCACCATGACTACCATGTCAATATCATTAAATCAAAAAGTTCTTAATACATGAGAGCAGAAAAGGTTTTGGATTTATTGATTTTTTAAAAGAGCAGAGCGTGCACACACACACACACACACCTTGCTCATGGGCGGAGGCAGCTGGGGGCCGATAAAGCCGGGAGGGGCGTGGTGGCGGGTTGCCACGGTGACGCGGGGCGAGAGCAGCGGGCGCGGGGACGACTGGCCCAGGGTTCGACCGTTCACCTGGGCCTGGTCACCACCCTTCCTCACCTCGCCTGACCTGCGACGCACACACACACACACCCGTGGTCAGGATACCTGCGGGGAGGGGCAGTGATGTGGTGCGGGGGCAGAGAGGGGGAGGGGTAGTGGGGTCTCACTTGATGTAGAAGAGCACGTAGGCCTGCTGGTTGAGGACTGAGTGGATGTCGCTCAGCGACACGGAGGAGTCGTTCATCTGGTACCACTGCCCCCTGCTGGCCTGGAGACACGGGTGGGGGATGGGGGGAGTTAGCAGCCTCACTACCCCTCCCCCACCACACACAGCATCACTACTAGCCCCCCCCCCAACCACACACACACACACAGCATTACTACCCCCCCCCCCCACCACACACACACAGCATCACATCGCCACCATAACTACGTCTCCATGGCGACCTTGATGTAGCAGAAGTAGTGGCCGGCGTGGCAGCTGAAGCCAGAGTGCACCAGCACGGCGTACAGGCCGTAGCAGTGGGTGTCGCCCGTCGCCTGGGACATGAATGGCCGCAGGTCCAGCTGCTCTGGGTACTGCACGTCCTGCACGGGGGGGGGAGACAACATTAAGAAACAGTGAGACTTGGGGTGAAGCAGGAACACACCAGTGTTTCCTCTGCGTTCATTTAAGTCCGCGCAAACCAATCTGGTATATATTCAGCTTCACTAACGCCATCAAAATTGCGACCACTGTTTTCTTTGAATTCGCTCAAAATTCACGTGATCGCTTTGGCTTTCCAGCAGAGCTACGCGCATTTATGGGCCGTTAACAAAGTACACTGCAGTGGAGAACGGATGATTATAAGGGCACGGCTAACCTTTCCCCCCACAGCAAGCTTTTCCCCCCCAGAGGAAACACTGGGACACACAAATTGTCAAATTCAGGGCCGATACAAATACCGATGTTCCAAGATAACCACCAACAAGGCCAACTTTTGATTTCACTTTAAATTTAAAAACAAACCACGTGTTGCTATTCCAGGGTGGTGTTGTCAAGGGTGGTATAGCACCACCTACTGGATCTGCTCCAATTTAGCATGTAGCCAGTGCATAAATGATGCAACTAGTGCTGTACCAAACGATTATTTTTTTGGTCGATTAATCTTTCGATTATTTTTTCCCGATTAATCGATTATCTTTTCGATTAATCAGATAACTACATTATTGATAATATAGAAATCCAGTTGATGCCATAGGGTGCTCCCTCAGAATCTGTGTCACCCACATT